>JAMRYI010001174.1:0-40593 GCA_029231635.1 Ditylenchus weischeri | reverse complement strand
ATCCGACAATTGCTCGCTCACCTGTTGTCCGTGACACCGAAGGAGCTGAATATTCGCAGAATACACCGGGTCCTTTTTACCTTTATTTTAATTCAGTTATCATTGTAGAAGCCGGATAATTCATACTACCGTCTGCCGTCAGATGATCGGTGAGCGTTTATTGGTGATTTTAAACATTATTTTGAAAGTTTGTGTAATTTAGAGGGGCAAAGAGTAAGGGCCGCGACAGAAGGATGGGAGAAGACCACGATGATAGTTCGGGCAGCAGTAGCACTGATACCGACACCAGAAAGGGGAGCAAGTCAAGGGAGCGCGATAATTTCATGTCTTCCGAGGGGATCAATGCCAAGCATGATGTGAAGGATCCGAAACACAAGAAGTGACTTGAAAGTCTATATTCTTCAAATAATGTATGTCAAAAGAGCCTCCTATTGTAAATGAAAATGTAGCATGTTTATCAAATGCTCTGTAATTGTCGCTATAAATGGTATAAATTACGGGTGAATGTCGTTAATTGATTTAGTGCTGTTTCGGGCAATGGGTAGGGTTCTTGGTTTCGCATCCAATGGGGAACGTGCCTCTTTAAGTCATCCCATTTTTTATTTGTTTCGCATCAAATCTGAATTTACTGCTCCTTTATACGGTGTGGGCTTTTTCGACCCATGACTATATTGTTGTACTTTTTTCATATCTTACTTGTAGCGTTTGAATTTCAAGTTTTTTAGATTAAAAATGACGTCCGCAGAATTTTTTTTAATTAGCGAGTTGTTGCTATGTTTCTCTGGATGTATATAAAAACGTAAGGATACCAGAGTTGCTTTATGTAGTGAGATCCAGTCGTCAGAACTTTTTTCAACAAGTTGCCAAGAGATGCATCAATAGCACGTAGAGTGGAGAGCAAATGAATAAACAGTAACATACTGCGAAATTTCACTTTAGAGTCTAAAAATGTAGGATTTTGACATTAGGGCCAAAATCCGGTGGTCAAATGCGGAATGCTAAATGCTATGTGCCCAGTTGCTTGGATACCTATGAATGTATTAGGTTGTTTATCATTGAAAAATTGGTGTGTTGATATTCTGGCCCTTTTGTACAATTCTGGAAAATAGGTATATAACGTAACCATAGTTGTGCATCTCCGAAAAACCACCACCGCCGCCGCCGCCGGTGAAAAAATTTTGCTAAATTTTGCCGCCGCCACCGCCGCCGCGGCCGCCACTCTGCCGCCACCGCCGCCGCCGGTGGCACCTCATATTTTGCCGCCGCCGCCGGTGGTGCCGCCGGCTTTCGCGTTGATATAAAAATTTTTTCGCTGCAGCCACGCTTGTCACAAATTTGCAAAACAAGTTTTATTAAAATAAGTTCAATTGCGGCGCTATTAAAAGCCGCCGCCGCGGCCGCTACTCCGCCGCCACCGCCGCCGCCGGTGGCACCTCATATTTTGCCGCCGCCGCCGGTGGTGCCGCCGGCTTTCGCGTTGATATAAAAATTTTTTCGCTGCAGCCACGCTTGTCACAAATTTGCAAAACAAGTTTTAAAAAATAAGTTCAATTGCGGCGCTATTAAAAGCCTCCGCCGCCGCGGCCGCTACTCCGCCGCCGGTGGCACCTCATATTTTGCCGCCGCCGCCGGTGGTGCCGCCGGCTTTCGCGTTGATATAAAAATTTTTCGCTGCAGCCACGCTTGTCACAAATTTGCAAAACAAGTTTTATTAAAATAAGTTCAATTGCGGCGCTATTAAAAGCCGCCGCCGCCACGGGCGCCGCCACCGCCGCCTTATTAGCCCACCGCCACCGCCGCCCTTATATTCGCCGCCGGCGGTAGACTTATTTTCGTCGCCGCCGCCTGGCGGCTCGCCGGTGGCGGCGGCGATCCAACTATGAACGTAACACGCCAAGTTATAACGCGTCAATTAAATTTTTGGCTAAACTGGGTTATTCGAAGTCTTCCGAAACACCCTAAAATGATGTTTTCTCGGTGTTTTAGATCTTTTAACGTGTAGAAAACATGTTTTTAGGTCGCGGCCTTTTTGACACCTCATTGTAGGTGGGGCTTCATTGGGAGGGCGCTATTAGAAATAATACAGTAATTAATAAAAAAAACTGAGAAAAATATGGGAAGTTCTTTTTGTCCGTGCATCAAGATCATTGATCACCAAGTTTTGAATCTTACCCAAGTTTAAAGATTCTCAAAATTCTTAATATGATTAAGGATTATCTCCACAAGTAGTATACCGTATTTTTTCTAATAATCCCCCCATCCATTTTTTGACTAGAATTTCAAAGTTAAGTCCATTTTTGATTGACAATTTCCGGATTTTTCGAGACCCCCGGGGCATTAATAGAGAAAATACAATACTGACAAAGAAAATTTAAAAAAAACTAATATTTCTTGCCGAGACAAATAAACTTGAATTTCGTTGATAAATTCGGCGCTGATGAATTTAGCGCCGCCCGGTAAAACAGTCTAAAAATAGGCAATACCTCCAATTTTTTCACATATTTTCTTTAGAATTCTGTCTATAGTCGAGTCTCAATATAGTGATCACCCAAGGGACCCCCCCACATGTGATCACTATATAAAGTGATCATTATATAGAGATTTATTTTTAGTATATTTCCTTATAAGCCAACTTAATCAAAACCAAGTGACCACCATAGTGGGTGATCACTACATCGAGACTCGACTGTATATTAAATTTTTTAATTTAATATTTGCATAAAGGAAGAAAGTTAACGATAAAATGCAAAATCTGTGATTTTTGATAGTAAACAAAGAAAAATTATGAGTCAGCACAGCTGTTTCAAAACATTAGAAAATTAGTTAAGGTTCTGCAAGTAAGAGATATCTTTTTTCTGTTTTATCGTATCTTTTATCATATATAAATCAATCTTTATCAGCTGATTATATAACAGGTTGACCAGAAAAGATCGAAGCGCTTGTAATTTTGGAGGTTTTACCTGGACAAACCCTTTTTTGCTGCAAAAAGTATTTTTTTGCAGCAAATCGACTTTTTCTGCAAATATGCCCAATTTACAGCAAAAAAGCTTTGTCCGTTTTAACTGTATTTTCTTTTTAAGCGCCATATATTCCACGAAAGTGGCAGTACTTACTTACCTAATTCGCCTCTTCTTAAAGAGGCATGCCTGTGCATTTTGAAAAATTCAGGTGGGGACTAGCAGTCTTTTCTTTCTCGAAAGTTTTTTTTGTAAACGCGATTATAATTTTTTTTAAGTTTTCTGCCCTATTTTAAAAAGTAGTATAAGGTGATCTATATCAGATTACATGTAAAACTGGAGTAAAACGAAACGGTTCAAAAAAATGCTGGTCCCCGCCTTTATTGCCGAAATGCCGTTTAAATGTTGTTTTAAAATCTTGTTTTGTTAATAACCCGATGTTGTAAAGTTAGACAACCTTGCGCATAATTAAATAATAGATTAGCAACATTAATATACCAGAATTTCTAACTTGTTTTTTAAAATACTCTAAAAATAAGGAGCTGCATGAGATAGTACATTTGATAAAGTATTCACGTATTTTCCATGGTGCCTCAATTTGCAGGGCATTTTTTGACAAAATTTAGAAATTCTGGTGTGGATGTTGCTAATCCAAGTTTTGTGCAATTACGCACAAGTTTTGTTGACATCGCACAACGGGTTGTTGGTAACATAATATGGCCCCACAACGATATTCACACATAACGGGGGAAAGGCCGTGTGTACTAAACTATGGGTTTGATGCAGAATTTCACGCTGAATACCAATGCTGAAAAAACATTCGGAAACAGAAGGGGAACTGCTTGCAAAATATAAAAGTCACTATCAAATTTCAAATTCTGCTGAAGACAATAATCATTTAATTAAAAAAAACTCGAAATTCAATACTTGAATGTTTATTGTCTTGCACGGAATTTGGAATTGGACTGACTTTATACTTTGCAAGCAGTTTTAAGAATGTTCGACTATGCGAGCACGAATCCGGTGTCAGAATTGAGGGTTTACTAAAAGGTGAAGAGATTTGACAAAGAAACAACTTCAGATCCTGTTTTACACATTCGAATTTCTCCTGTTTCCGAATCTCTTTCAGCCATCGTGCTCAACGTGAAATTCTCCACAAAACGCATAGTTTGTCACATTCAGTCTTTCCCGGGTTAAAGAAAACATTTTCGAATCTTTCGAGGTAAAAATAAAAGTCTTGTGTTAAATATTGTAGTGCCGGGTGGGCAAAGAAATTCCCAGCATTTCAAAGGCTCATAACTTTTGGTAGACGTCGAATTTCGACAAACGGTTTTACGACAATAGTCCTAGAAAAAATATACATTTTGTTTGGTATATAATGTCGAAAACACGATTTTAGCTTGTTCCCTCCTGTGGTTTGGGTCCTGATCTGTGGGTGGCCTCTGGATGGGCAAGGCCTAAACCATAGGAGGGACCAAGCGAAAATCGTGTTTTTGACATTATATACCAAACAAAATGTACATTTTTTCTATGACTATTGCCGAAAACAGTTTGTCGAAATTCGACGTCTACCAAAAGTTATGAGCATTTAAAATGATTGGAATTTCTCTGCCCACCCGGTAATTATCAAAGTCTCTTTATGTATAAGCCGATGTTCGCAACTGTTTTCTAATAAACATTTTTCTAGGATTTCGCAATGTCATCTGAAGCAGATCAACTTAACCAGCAAGGCAATACCTACTTCCAGAACATTCAATATGAGCAAGCTATCCAGACTTACACCAAATCATTGGCTATAAGAGAGGCTGCAAATGTGTACTGCAATCGATCGTTTGCACATTTGAAATTGGGACGGTAGGTATTTTTTACCATTTAATTTAATGAATTCCGTCGGGATTCACAGTTTTCTGTTAGCGTGATTCCCGAAACTTTTGGGAATCCCGATCCTTAGAAAGGCAAGATCCAGGGCTACATGATGGTATAATTGTCTTCAAGAGTTTGTGTGAAAATAAAAAAGAAAATTTAGTTCTGTAAATTAAGCGGGCCCGTTAGAAAGCTGAGATCCGGGGCTATAAGATATAAAAAGTTATGTTAGAAACGGTAGAAAACTCAATTGTGAAATTAAGCGAGGTATTAAGACAAAAAGGCGGCATATTTACAGTAAAAAGCGGATGTTTTTATTAGGTTTTCGCAGATGGTGTCCCCCCCGGATTCGGGATCGAGGTTTGGAAAATAATCGGGATTCCCGTCCCTTGCGAAAGCTTACTTTTTATACCCGTCCAATAGCTGTACCTTAGCTCCATTACATTCTTTTGACTAGGTCTAAACAAGTTTGGATGTTTATTTTTTACAATTTTTCAAACTTAGGCGAAGCGTTAGGTGCAGGGTAGGCCAGCGCACGTTAGAACTTCTCTCAACAATCAAAATTAAGGAAAGAAAAAAACGGGAAAAGTGGACAAACGCCTACGCACCATTTTCCTACAATTTCGAACAATCCTACACTTAAGAACTGTGAAAATGATGTATGATTTTTTTTGTTTAGATACATGCTAGCCTACTACGATGCGCACGACGCTATGTTCCTGGAGCCAAGCAATGTGAAAGCCCACTACCGCAAATGTCTGGCTTTGAGTGAAAAGGAGAACATGCTTTTGCCCTGGACACTTTGCGTCAAAGTCTTGTCTATTTCCCCACGAATGTTGATTTACAACGACTCTACAGTGATATTTTGCAGGTAGCAACTTTGTTTAAATCGACTGAAGTGCCTTTTGCAGAATTTAGCCCACACCTAAAATGTTTCAGGTAGTTCATCAAAGTGGTGCAGTCTACCACACATTGATGACTTTCTCCACCGGCGAGGGGCCTCTATTCTCACTCTTCAAAAAGAAGTTGGAAAATCCAGTGCCTGAACAGCCTGTCCCTTTCACCTCCTGGAAACAACTGGGCACACACATAGCAAAAGGCAACAACAAATTCTCTTCGCTCTATCTTGAAGAGCTGAGCATGGACAAAAGAGCTATGGACTTTTTTGGCCAAGTAGATCCAGCCTGTTTCCATGGCTCAAGCACAACTTTTTTGAAAGTCGACTTTTCTGGATTCAGCCAGAAGCTGTTCAACGAGCTGTTTGGCTGGCTCCAACCAGCTTTGCTAGTGTTCAGCAATTGCACTGGTCTGGCCAAATACAACATTCTACAAGCCATGAATTGCCTGCCTGCTCTGCAAACTATTCATGACATCAAACTATTCGGAGGTGATCTGCTCTTTAGTCTGGACCAATTTGTCGATAGTTTGCATGGATGGACACAACCCAGAATGCTAGTCATTGATTCGCGCTGCTTTGACTTCAGTGTTCAACAATTAGTGCATAAATTGCGTGAGGTGAGGTTTACAAAAAAATTTTGGGCTAGGGTCTTTATGCAATATTTTTTTAATTTACAAAAACAATTGAATTTTTCTTAATCACCTTTAGCCGGCGCCTCGGACCTCTATGATTCATTTATTTATTCCATACATAATAGGCAGAGTTGGTACGAGAAAACCCAATGGTCTTGGAAGAATTTAATTTGACTAGAATTCTACAATTGTCGGTAAAATAATTGTTATCGACTTTAAATACAGTCGACTCTCGATATAACGAACCCCCTCAAGTTCGTTCCCGCCTGGGGTCTGACACTTTTTTTAGCCCGCTTTTTGAAGTCTTTGACCAGTTGTCTTTGGACATCATAACATCAAAACATCGCAAGGATTCCGATTTTACCAATCGTTTCTGAAAATCGCAATAGTTTTTGCCGAAAATACCCGTGCCTCTCCATACAACGAACACTTATTTTCAAAAAAGGTGTTCGTTAAATCGAGAGTCGACTGTATAATAAAATACAAGAAAAAAGTTAAAATTAGAAGAAATAAAATCTTTGAACGTTTTTGAATTTAAAAAATGGCTATAACTTTCTTCCTTGGTCTTTTTTCAAAATTCTGGTTTTACAGATCTATTTTTCTCACCGACAATATTTTTAGGTGTATAATGTCAAAAACACGATTTCGGTCGGTCCTCGTTGTGGTTTGGGCCTTGCCCATCCAGAGGCCATCCACAGACCAGGACCGAAACCACAGTGGGACCAAGAAAAATCGTGTCTTTGACATTATATACCAATAAATGTCGGCGAGTAAAATCGATTGGCGAAAACAGAATTTCGAAAATCGGTCTTAAAAAAATTTACGGCCGTTTTAAAACTCTGAAATTTCTTGACACACATAACAATGATATAATTTCAGAGGTTCTCTGATCCGCATCAAGCCTCCTACTTCCTGCGCATTTTCTGCCCCAAAAGAGATGTGAATGTGCAGACATTGGAGTGCCGAGCCTACAATCCAGCCACCAATCAGCGATTCAAAGTGAACTGCTCCATTGGAGCCGACCAGTTTTATATAGATTATGGACAGCCCACTGTTGGTAGTGCTTCTTCAAATGTCACTGCTCAAGATTTTGTTTCTGTTGTGATTCGTAGTGGCCTGTGAAACAAGTTTTGTAAATATGTTGTGATGACTAGTATTTACTGTACCTTATATACTTTACTCAATAAAAGCTATTTTCGGTCGTGGTTGAAAACTAAATTTCGGAAACTGATTTTTTTTGGAGAAAAACATATCCCTCTTAACGTTTGGAGAGCCATAACAAAGAAATAAGGTTTTCAGGGGGGAGGGTCGGAATTAAGCAAACATTTCAATTTTATGAGATTTGGGCCGGAATTGGATTTATGACCACTAGTATTAAATGTAAGCTGTGAGCATAATCTTTCAACTGATTCTGAAGTGGCTGGCATTGGTGAAACCACAAAATCTAGCTTTGAAAGCTTTGCAAACTCCTGAATTAATATTTAATCCAAAATAATTCAATTTTTTGCTTCTTACCTGACTTTTTTCGGCCCAAAAATCTAACCCGGACTCCCCACTTTTTTTTTTCAATACAACATCAAAATAAGAGTTGATTTCTGCAGATAAAGTAGAAAATGTTTCGGAAGTCGATTGGGGATTTTCAATTTCTATTGTCCCAAATTCAAAAGGTGAGTCTGTCATGGAAGACTGACTACTAGTGGAGGGAAAATCAAGTGTTTCTTCAATTCCAAAAATGGATTGGTACATAGAGACAATTGCTCGCTTTCCATGTGCTTTGTCTTTTGCATCTACAGTTCTTTTGTAAAACCACTTGTGTAAATCAATTTTTACTATTAGTATGATTTGATGCCTTGGTTAAATTTAATAATATAGTAAACTGATGATCGAGCAAATGTATAATATAAAAAAATTGAAAGAAAATGCAGCATGAAAATACAAATACTTCAACTTAAATTAAGGAAAATTGGAATTTTAATATTGGACAGTAAAATTTCGGAAACAGCGCCGGAGCCATAGTTGCTTTAAAAACCGCGCCGGGGCCAGCGCCGGGTCAAAAAATTTTAGCGCCGGCGCCGAGCAAAATTAAAAACAACTGTAGATGCAAATCATTAACGTCTGAGTGGTTGAACGTCTCATAGCATCTTCCCGGTTAGAACTCATTAACCTCTGAGTGGTCGAACGTCTCATAGCATCTTCCCGGTTAGAACTCATTAACCTCTGAGTGGTCGAACGTCTCATAGCATCTTCGCCGTTATAACCCTGTTCATTACTTTGTCAAAGTGACGTGAAGTGAAAACATGAGGATGAGTCGGCACATGAGGATGAGTCGGCACATGAGGATGAGTCGCACATGAGGATGAGTCGGCACATGAGGATGAGTCGGCACATGAGGATGAGTCGGCACATGAGGATGAATCGGCACATGAGGATGAGTCGGCACATGAGGATGAGTCGGCACATGAATCGGCACATGAGGATGAATCGGCACATGAGGATGAGTCGAGCACATGAGGATGAGTGGCACATGAGGATGAATCAGCACATGAGGATGAGACATGGATGCAAAAGGCACCGACACAGAGGAAGTACGAAGAAGTGGAGGATAAGAAGCAGAAGATTGAGCCTGTCCACGAAGAGTCCAAGATCAGCCGGCACCTCTCATGTTTCTTTGCTACTAGTACTGCGTCTGTGAGGCTTGTTGAGAACTACCATTTGAAGGTAATTTAGGATCGTTTTATTATTTTATGTGATCCCAATCCATTTGATTCCAGAAGGTCCTCTCCGCTATACCCAATTATCGTCCACCTTGCCGTCAGAATTTGTCCAACATGATGGAGGTGGAGGCGAAGGGCATGGTCAAAAGGCTGGTGGAGATGGTGAAGATTAATCGCTCACGGATGACGATCTCAGCGGATATTTGCACAGTTTCGGCGATGAGGCGATGCTGCTTGGGGCTTCTCGGGCGCATATTTCAGAGTGGGAAGGTTTGGACGCTCGCCTTATCAGCCTCAAAGGAAAGACCGGAGTCCAATTAGCGGAGATAAGAGTTTCATAAATCTTAATTTGAAGCATTGATTTGAGGCATTTGTTTCAGGCCATCAATGAATCGTTGGATCAGCTGGGGATTGAGAAAAATGCCCGGCGGAAGGTGTTGCTTACGTTCAACCGGAATTTTATTGATATTTGAATAGTTCTCTTTTGTTTGATTTGATTGACTGGTTTGTTGGAATAAATTTAGCATGAAGGCATAATGAAGGAGTCCATTTTTAATGAAGAAACCAATGAAGGAGAAATTTGTAACGAAGCTGAAGGCTTCATCCCTAAAATTATTGAGTGAAGGAATGAAGGTGAAGGCTTCAGAAAAAAAATTGGGTGAAGGAATGAAGGTGAAGGCTAAGGCGGTGACCAGCAAATTTTTTTGAATCATCCCATTTTTTATTGGTTTCGCATCAAATCTCATATAGATGACCTTATACTACTTTTGAAAAGTAGGCAGAAACCTTAAAAAATCTAGATGAGAACGCATGTAAAAAATTTGCGAGAAAGAAAAGAACCGTTGGACCACCCCCCCCTTTTCTTCGTGTAACGCGCTGGTATGCCCCTTTAACTTAAAAAATTGAGTGGCTTGAAAACATAAAACTTTGTTGCCTCACTTTTAAAAAGTAAGTTCAATCAAGCATGAATTTCCACATTATCGCAGCGCCCCAAAGTTTTCATACTTGACCGATTTAGTAGTATTCCAATATTGTGATTGAAAGCAATGAATGAATATAGCCAAATGGATTGCGAACTTATAAGTTTTGAAGAAATCTGGAGCATACTGACTGTTGATCACGTGAGTTTTTCTTATAAAAATTGGCGGTGGAGTGAGAAGTAGCGTCCGAAAAAATTTTTGTTCGAAAAACGCCAATTTTTTAATTTTTTTTTGTTTATTTTTAATTATTTTAATAAAAATATTTTTTAAGAAATCAGAAATCGGACCCTACTCGGATATACCTATATTACCTATGTGTTATCGCTGATGATAGCACAGTTGCTGCGGTATAAAAAGAAATGCTGTTTACATTTAAATTTTTTATACGAAAAAAATTGTATATTTTCCAGAAAAATACAAAAAAATCAAAATTTGGAACTTTTTGGGTACATCAGATATACCGAGCCGACCGAGCCGCGTGCCTAAAGTTTTTAGGCCCGGCCCGGAGGGGGTATCTGCCTGGCCCGCGCCAGGCTGTGCCCAACCGTGGTCGCTCCCCTCAATTTGGTTGCTGTGTAGTGCCCGACTCTTTTTATAGCCCAGATTTTAAAGTTTTTGAAAGTGAAAACAGTTTGACCATTAGGACCGGCGTCTCTTCATTTTAAGCCACCCGTCTCCTTGAAATAGGGTGGATTAAAATCAAAAGCGTGAGTCTTAATGGTGAGATTGTTGTCATTTGAAAAATTACCGGTAAAATCGTGATACTTACGATATTTTTGACTGGGCTGACGAATCGATTTCAGTAAAAGACTCCAAAAAATGGTTAAAAACAGTCGGACCCTAGGTGGGAGCAAACTTGAGGGGGTGCCGTATAATCGAGAGTAACGGTTATTTTAATCAGGAGGCTTTGATCGGAGGAAATGCGGTAGCTTGTGTCTTAATGAGTGTTTCAATTTAAGCAATTGGAAGATGCCTTTGCCCAGATGACTAGGGCCTATTCCCGGATTGGAACAGCTAAAGAGGCCTACATCAAGCTCACTGCAGGTCATAGTCGAAACATTCGCAAATGGCACTTGACTGGCTCCAAAGCTGGGCAAGTGCCTCAGCAACTTGAATTGATCAACCAACGGGCAAAAGCAACAGTGGATGTGGTAGAAGCTGATGAACTGTTAGAGACAGCCACCAAAATATTCAACCAAATCAAAGAAGACACAGAAACAGTTGGTTTTTCAAATTCAATAATACCGTATTTTCTCTAATTTAATCTCCCTGATTTGGCAGTGTACAGGGTGTGTCAAGAAATTCCCTGGTTTTGAAATGGCTCTAACTTTTTTTCTAGAGCGTTTTTCGATTTTTCTCGTCGACAGTATTTGTTTTTGATGTCTAACTCGAAAAATTTTTATTTTTTAAATTTTCACTTTTTTGCCTTGGTCCCCCCTGTGGTCCGAAAATGACCAATTTTGTCATTTGTTAATTCTTGCATTGTTCTTGTCTTTTAAGTTTTCCTGAATCATTTTTTGCGCTCCTTTCTTTGTCAACGTGTTTTAAGTTTGAGTTTTGGGTCATTTGACAACGTTTTCTGAAATTTGCTAAAATTGGTCATTTTCGGACTACAGGGGGGACCAAGGCAAAAAAGTGAAAATGTGAAAATTTTTCGAGTTAGACATCAAAAACAAATATTGTCGACGAGAAAAATCGATTGGCGAAGACAGAATTTCGAAAAACGCTCTAGAAAAAAGTTACAGCCATTTCAAAACCAGGGAATTTCTTGACACACCCTGTACTTTTGCCCTATATTTTTTGGATTAGAGAAAATACTAGGGTTGGACAGTGTTCAATTGACCGGTCAATTAAAATATTTATTTGGCTGAATGTACTTTAGTTAAAAAATTTTGAGTTGGCAGCCCTGCCATAAGTCGAATTTTTCGGGTCTATAGTGTTGAAATAACAACAAATTGGTGTTTCAAGTGAATTACAGGTCGTCAAAAAGATAATTTCCTTCAAGACAAAGACTGTAATTTGTTCTGGAGGAAATCGCTGCTCTCGAAACCATGGTGCTTTTAGGAAGATGGTTTGTTGGAGCACTGGCATGGTCTGCAGCGCTGCTTGGACGATGTGAACCAGTGCTCCAGAGACTACATCATGGACTTCTCCATCCAACTAAATGACCTAGGAGATCAACTCCAACGCCAGGTCCAGCTCTACAAACAGAGGGAGGATGAAATCTTGGTTCAAGCAGAAAACACTTTGGAAGCTGCTTTTTCTGATAAGTTCAAAGTACAGGGTGTGCCAATTTTTTCGCACGTATTTGTTTTGGCCATAACTTTTTTGTTTTTCATGATTTTGACGTATTTTTTTTTTAAAGAAAGCTGAGACTCTAGGCAACCGAACCGTACCAAACATTGACAAAAAAATTTAATTGAACACCACTTTGTGACAACAGTCAAAATAAACAACTCTTTTCACTCATATTCCTGCTCAACTGATCTTCCGTTCACTTCTAGGCAGTATTCGAGGCGGCTTTGATATGCTCCCATTGCTCTGTTGATCATCTCACCAGGCAGCTCTGCTCTCCTTCCAAGCTCCCTCCGATATCGAACACCGAATGCTGTGACACTTTTGCCTTCTTCGATGAACCATTCGACGAATTTTGCCTTGTCTTGAACTGTGTAGGTCATGGCTAAAAAAAGAATAACTAGACCTTTTCCTTAATCACAATTTTTAGTGTGTACGACAAACAAACATAAACAAATTTGGTACGGTTCGGTTGCCTAGAGTCTCAGCTTTCTTTAAAAAAAAAATACGTCAAAATCATGAAAAACAAAAAAGTTATGGCCAAAACAAATACGTGCGAAAAAATTGGCGCACGCTGTAGATTGGCGAAAACATAAGATATAAGAAAATATGTATTTTCCAGACATATCGTTTGACAAAACTCAAACAGCTCAGGAAACACATTCAAGACCATGTAAACTACATTTTATTACTAAATAAAATTTCTTGGTAAAAAAAATATTCTAAGAAAAATTATTGGACGATACGTAAAATTCATTCTACTCCTTCCCATTTTTTTAAATGCTTGGTCGAAAACGTAAATCATCTGCAAAAAGAAGAAAATTAGGTTCAACAAGAAGGAAATCAGCTGCCAAAAAGGTCTGCCCACAAAAAATAAAACTCCGAAAAATATTTTCGGAGTAATTTAATTCAATTTTTTTCCAGACATGGTCCAAAAAATTTTCTGTAGTGTTTTTTACCATGTCAAAAAATTGCCTTGGGGGACCAAGGTCGCATTTTAGGTGCTAAGAAGTATTGGGACATTACTCATGACTGAATTTGAGATTGCAGTCGAGTCCCGATATTATAAAAGCACCCTCAAAAGTTCAATACTACAATAGGAGGAAATATCCTCGATTGGGATACCTGCCTTCGGCAGGCAACCTACTTCAACTGGAAGCCCCTTAGGGGGTACATGGTCCGGGCTGACCCTTTATATATCAAGAAATATATATCTTGAAGATATTTGTGGAGTCAAATTCGTGACCTTTTCAATAACAATGATCAATAATTTTAAATATAATCTATTTCTTTAAATCTGTGTTGCTCTACTACATATGCATATATTTTTTTAAATTTGTAGAATTTACCAGGTTTGTCTACAATGTTCTTTCTTCTTTCATATATATTTTTCTCCTGGAAAAAAATAAACAGCTGAGACAGCGCATGTATCTTTATTATGTATCTTTATTATCCCATTTGTCAAAAGAAGCCGAAATTTTATTGGTTAAATTTCCTTGATATATTTCTTGATATATAAAGGGTCAGCCCTTGGCCCGGACCATGTACCCCCAAAGGGGCTTCCTATTGAAGCAGGTTGCCTGCCGAAGGCAGGCAGGTAGAAAATCTAAAAAAGTCAAAATTTTTGATGGAAAGTGGTCGGACACAACGTTTTTATCGGTTTTAGCGTGTAAGAATTGCTTAAAAATGGTTTTTGGAAAAAAATCCGATATGGGGGGACCGTAAAAGTACCGACGTCTTTTGCAGGATGACCATGACTACGAATCCCATTTGTCAAAAGAAGCCGAAATTCGGGCTAAAAAGAGTGTCGGACCCGGACCCTTGTGGTGGTGCTCTTACATCGAGACTCGACTGTAATCACAATTTATAAAAAAAGTTCGCCAGTATTTATTTTTGCGCCTTGTAGCACGAGAGTGAGACCAACCAAAAACTTCGAGTATTTCAAGAAGAGATTGAGAGGCGAAGAGCTGAGCAAAAAGCCATCGACCAACTCAAAACAGAAGTTAGTCAGTTAAAAATAGAGTACTCCGTCCAGCCGCTTATCAGGCAAAAAAAGTTGGCCAAGCTCAACGACCAGCTATTGGCAAAGCAACAGGAGGTGGGATAGGCATAAAAATTTTTTGAAATTACTCTAGTTTTGAATTTTTAGCTAACCTTGCTCAAAGTGAAACTGGAGAGAATGGCCAGTTTCACTCTAAAAGAGAAGTTGAAAACCCAGCAAAACCAAGTAGAACAAAAAGAACTTGAAGATCTAGCCAGCAAATCAGCCAAAGAGAAGCTGGAGCAGGAGCTAAGATTGAAGAAAAGAGGTCTTTTGATCTACAAAAATGAGATTAGAAAGAGAAATCAAAAAGCTAGCAGTGGTCAGGGCACAACTTATTCTCATGCCTGATTTGCAATTTTGTGCTAATGTGAGCTTGTCGTATAACCTACAGGGTGTTTCAAGAAATTTTAAAACGGCCGTAACTTTATGGTAATGTTTTGTTAGAAACCAAGTTAAAAAATCCATACAGAAGTTCAATGATTAGGAAAAATTTTTGAATTGGTGGGGACAAAATTTGAACAGGTGAGCATGCCCTTTAACCCCCGCGAGCTCTACCCATTGCACTTTTCAGATTTTAGTTGAGCACCCAAAAATCTCGAGATCAAATTCCAAATTTTCCCATTTTCGGGCATCCAAAAAATAACTCCCCCGGGGAAGCTATTAGAGGAAATACGGTATTCGAAATTTTCTAATATTCGAGTCGACAACCCTACTTACAAGTCTAGTCATAAATTTACAGAAAAAACACAATGCCTTGAAATTTTTTTTTTTGAAATAAAAGAAATTTTCCTGGCACGATCTCGAAATTCTGTAAACACCAAAGTGTTTCTCTAGACGGGGAATTTCGTTTTTCGTGTCTAACTCAAAAATTTTTTTTTCGAAATTTTTCACTTTTTTGCCTTGGTCCCCCCTGTGGTCCAAAAATGACCATTCTTACCAGTACTGGACCACAGGGGGCCAAGGCAAAAAAGTGAAAAATTTCGAAAAAAAATTTTTTGAGTTAGACACGAAAAACAAAATTCCCCGTCCAGAGAAATACTTTGGTGTTTACAGAATTTCGAGATCGTGCCAGGAAAAAAAGTTTTAAAAAGGCAGAATTTCTTGAAACACCCTGTATATTCATTATTTTCCCCAAATTATTAGGTTGCACGCGCTTTTATTTCAAAAAAAAATTTTTAAGCCATTGTGTTTTTTTTCTATAAATTTATGACTAGACTTGTAAGTAGGGTTGTCGAGACTCGAATATTAGAAAATTTCGAATACCGTATTTCCTCGAATAGCTTCCCCGGGGGCGTTATTTTTTGGATGGCCGAAAATCAGAAAATTTGGAATTTGATCTCGAGATTTTTGGGTGCTCAACTAAAATATGAAAAGTGCAATCGGTAGAGCTCGCGGGGGTTAAGAAAACGCGTAAAACAGCTTTGCAAAAAATTGACTCTGGACGGAGATATAGGTTAGAGGTGATAACGGGACGGGATCCCGTCGGGATCCCGATCCCGCCCAATCCGATTCTGATGCAAAATCCCGTCCCGAAATCCCGCCCGACCATTTCCCGAAATCTCAATCCCGAAAATCCTCAAATCCCGACACGATTTTTTATAGCATTTTCATTCATTATTTGTTTGATGAATTCTGCTGTATTGTTTCCGCTTTTGTACGTTGATGCGCTCTTTATCTTTTTGCATTTTCAGATGAGTGTTATTTGGAGAATCGATCTTTTTGCAAAGCTGTCGGCTACTGAACCAAAATGTGGAGTGTGCGGCAATGTCATCAAGATGTCGGGCGGTAGCACCGCTCTATTGAATGTTTGCTTACAAAGTGATGTTCATTGTTGTGAAAAAGCGTGAATAAATGATTTTTTAAATGGCTGCGTGTGTGCGTGGGGTAAAGGAAAGGTTGTTAAAGGCTACTGAGTGCAGAAATGATGCGACTAGTGGTAATTTTCCACTTAGATTTGATATTAGCCAAATCCCGAAATTTGTTCGGGATCTCGATGGGATCCCGAATTTTATTTTCCAAAATCCCGATCCTGATTCCGAAATATTTTTGGCTAAAAATCCCGTTCCGAACCGGTTTCATCACCTGTAATATAGGTCCTCAAAGTTAGGGGGTTAAAAACTTCTTTTGAAAAAGAGCGCTAGAGAAAAAAAATGGCAAAAAGGAAATTTTCTAAATGTATGTTTTGCCAGAACGGAAATTGTCAAGGGTAGGTTTTGCGTAAAAGAAATAGGGTAGCAATTTATCGCTGAGCAAATTTTTTTAGAAAAAACCCATGTTTGGCAAATTTTGCAAGTTTAGTTTTTTGTTTGAGTCCATCCCAACATACGCTGGTCTACCCTTGCCTGAGACTGAAAATCACAAAAAAAGTCAACAGGGGGGCCAAGGCAAAAACCTTCATTGTCACATAGCGCCCAACTTTGGGCCAACAAACATTAATGCTTATCCACTGCACCATGCATCAAAAAAATTTCTAGTCACAAAAGCTGCACGATCCCCTTGAGTCGAGTACCCGATTTTTTGGGAAGGATTCGAAGTATTCAAGTCGAGCACCCGCACCTAGACTCGAAAATCGAGATTTTATGGGTTTGAAATCCAATTACGCGATAATAAGTACCCGTTTCAACCAGTGATGTGCGCAGCTCCGCTCTTGGCTCCGAGCGCTCCTGCTCCGAGCCAAGAGCCAGAGCAGGAGCTAAAATTTTTAAGGCAGGAGCCAAGAGCCAGAGCAGGAGCTAAAATTTTTAAGGCAGGAGCCAAGAGCCAGAGCAGGAGCTAAAATTTTTAAGGCAGGAGCCAAGAGCCAGAGCAGGAGCTAAAATTTTTAAGGCAGGAGCCAAGAGCCAGAGCAGGAGCTAAAATTTTTAAGGCAGGAGCCAAGAGCCAGAGCAGGAGCTAAAATTTTTAAGGCAGGAGCCAAGAGCCAGAGCAGGAGCTAAAATTTTTAAGGCAGGAGCCAAGAGCCAGAGCAGGAGCTAAAATTTTTAAGGCAGGAGCCAAGAGCCAGAGCAGGAGTTAAAATTTTTAAGGCAGGAGCCAAGAGCCAGAGCAGGAGCTAAAATTTTTAAGGCAGGAGCCAAGAGCCAGAGCAGGAGCTAAAATTTTTAAGGCAGGAGCCAAGAGCCAGAGCAGGAGTTAAAATTTTTAAGGCAGGAGCCAAGAGCCAGAGCAGGAGCTAAAATTTTGGGGCAGGAGCCAAGAGCCAGAGCAGGAGCCAAAAATTTTGAAGTCAGGAGCCAAGAGCCAGAGCAGGAGCCAAAATTTTGAAGTCAGGAGCCAAGAGCCAGAGCAGGAGCCAAAATTTTGAAGTCAGGAGCCAAGAGCCAGAGCAGGAGCCAAAATTTTGAAGTCAGGAGCCAAGAGCCAGAGCAGGAGCCAAAATTTTGGGGCAGGAGCCAAGAGCCAGAGCAGGAGCCAAAAATTTTGGGGCAGGAGCCAAGAGCCAGAGCAGGAGCCAAAATTTTGAAGTCAGGAGCCAAGAGCCAGAGCAGGAGCCAAAATTTTGAAGTCAGGAGCCAAGAGCCAGAGCAGGAGCCAAAATTTTGGGGCAGGAGCCAAGAGCCAGAGCAGGAGCCAAAAATTTTGGGGCAGGAGCCAAGAGCCAGAGCAGGAGCCAAAATTTTGAAGTCAGGAGCCAAGAGCCAGAGCAGGAGCCAAAATTTTGGGGCAGGAGCCAAGAGCCAGAGCAGGAGCTAAAATTTTGGGGCAGGAGCCAAGAGCCAGAGCAGGAGCCAAAATTTTGGGGCAGGAGCCAAGAGCCAGAGCAGGAGCCAAAATTTTGGGGCAGGAGCCAAGAGCCAGAGCAGGAGCCAAAATTTTGGGGCAGGAGCCAAGAGCCAGAGCAGGAGCCAAAAATTTTGGGGCAGGAGCCAAGAGCCAGAGCAGGAGCCAAAAATTTTCGGCAGCACATCACTGGTTTCAACACTCCTAGTTATTATGAAATCACTAAAAAAAATTATGACTGCTTCAATTAATGTAAGAACTTATATTCATTCACTTTGTACAAATCAACAATATGATAGCTTGTGTAAATTCTGTGCCATTAATAGCAATAAACAGCATGTAAAAAAACATTATAAATTATGACCAGGAGTGTGGGCCACATGCTGGTAAGCATTCATATTTTTTTGAGCTCTTGCCGTCAGAGCCATGTCCTCCTCCTTCATCTGGACCAAGGACAGGCCGTAGAGCAGGGGTGAGACCAGGGATGGAGCATAGGCCAGGAACATGCTCAATATGGGAGTCAGCGAGCCAGGCCCGAACCGCCACGTCCCACTCATGGTTACGAAGAAAAAGGGGGCTTGGAAAAATGGGCTAAAATTTTAATAATTATTGGTTGAAAAAGTTTTTTATTTTAAAGTTACCCTAGCAGAAAAGCGTAGACCAGGAAGCGGCTTTTATAAAGCCCGATGCTTTGGAACACTATAGGACTATGGTACAATATCTTGAGAACTTTGATATAAGCGTAGTAAAACAAAAGTGAAGGAATGAACACGCATAAAATTCTGAAAATGGCGTGTTTTTATCAAATAATATTTTGGGAGTAATGCAAATATGGCAACACCCAAAAAGTTCGTTCCGCCTAAGATCCCACAACTTTTTACCCCAAATTTTGTGGTACAGTCGAGTCCCGCTAACCCGGCACCACTGGGACCGGCAAAAAGTGCCGGGTTAGCGGGGGTTCCGGGTTAGCGGTGGTATTATTTTATCGGGCCTTAATCGACCCTCTATATAATCACCCTTGATTCAACTATTTTAAGAGGGGTTGTATAGGAGGAAGGGAAAAAGAGGGCCACTAATGGAAAAGGTCACACTAACAAGAAGATGTTGAGCATAGTTTTGAATACTGGGGCCTACCGCACACAGAAAAAATTGACGCAAATTGAAAAATGTTGTAAACTATGATAGATGCCGGTTTATTGGGGGTAATTTTTATTGGACGGGACCAGTCTTAGGGTGCCGGGTTATTGGGGGTAAACTTTGTTGATTTTCTTCGCCAGCCAACCAAATTTTTAAAAAGTGCCGGGTTATTGGGGGTGCCGGGTTACTGGGGGTGCCGGGTTAGCGGGACTCGACTGTATTTTGTCAGTTGTATTTGGTCTGTCCAATCCGAAAATCTGCAAAGATTACTATTTTATCAGTTGTTTCTTAAAATGGCAACAAAAATGACGAAAAATTTTTTTCTGAAATAGGGTGTCTTTATATAGAGAGAGGCTGATGGTCTTTTCATCTGAAATAAAATGGTCTTTCCGGCAAAAGACTAAAATGTGTCGGATCCTATTCAGGAAAATTTTTTGGGGTGTAAAGGTCGTTTTTCCTCTAATATTGTACCTAGGGTCGGTGAGTACTTGAAATTTTCGAGTACTCGACTTGGTACTCGAAAATTTTCCAAAATTACTCGGTCTCGAGTAAGGTAGTCTCGGCTCACCAACTCTAGTGGCACTGCCTAATTCAAAATCGTATTTTGGGCATCGCGTTTCGACCCACTTTTTGAAGACTGCTCTTAGGCAAGTTACTGCCTATTTTGTAGCCAATGAGATAAGCTAAAAGACGCGATTGGAATAAGGGAGTGCCGTCTAGTTAGAGGAAATACGGCACAGTCAACCCTCGCTATACAGTCAAACCTCGGTTATCCGGCACCCCTGGGGACCGGCCTCAGGGTGCCGGATAACTGGAATATCAGTTGACAGAGAATAAGCCAATCTCAGCCAAATGAAGTATATTTAAGGTGCCGGATAACCGAGGGTGTCGGATAACTGGAGTGCCGGATAACTGGAATATCAGTTGACAGAGAATAAGCCAATCTCAGCCAAATGAAGTATATTTAAGGTGCCGGATAACTGGAGTGCCGGATAACTGGAATGTCAGTTGACAGAGAATAAGCCAATCTCAGCCAAATGAAGTATATTTAAGGTGCCGGATAACCGAGGGTGTCGGATAACTGGAGTGCCGGATAACTGGAATATCAGTTGACAGAGAATAAGCCAATCTCAGCCAAATGAAGTATATTTAAGGTGCCGGATAACCGAGGGTGTCGGATAACTGGAGTGCCGGATAACTGGAATATCAGTTGACAGAGAATAAGCCAATCTCAGCCAAATGAAGTATATTTAAGGTGCCGGATAACCGAGGGTGTCGGATAACTGGAGTGCCGGATAACTGGAATATCAGTTGACAGAGAATAAGCCAATCTCAGCCAAATGAAGTATATTTAAGGTGCCGGATAACTGGAATATCAGTTGACAGAGAATAAGCCAATCTCAGCCAAATGAAGTATATTTAAGGTGCCGGATAACTGGAATATCAGTTGACAGAGAATAAGCCAATCTCAGCCAAATGAAGTATATTTAAGGTGCCGGATAACCGAGGGTGCCGGATAACTGGAATATCAGTTGACAGAGAATAAGCCAATCTCAGCCAAATGAAGTATATTTAAGGTGCCGGATAACTGGAATATCAGTTGACAGAGAATAAGCCAATCTCAGCCAAATGAAGTATATTTAAGGTGCCGGATAACTGGAATATCAGTTGACAGAGAATAAGCCAATCTCAGCCAAATGAAGTATATTTAAGGTGCCGGATAACCGAGGGTGCCGGATAACTGGAGTGCCGGATAACTGGAATATCATTTGACAGAGAATAAGCCAATCTCAGCCAAATGAAGTATATTTAAGGTGCCGGATAACTGGAGTGCCGGATAACCGAGGTTTGACTGTAGTGACACCCCTCGGGACCGGCCTTGGGGTGTCACTATAGCGGGGGTTTTCGCACAATCTTTTGAAAAGTGTCACTGTATCGAGGGTTTTGCAAATGGTAACACAGTTAACTGTCGATTTGATGTACACACCAAAAGCTCGTTCCCGTCTAGGTTCAGCACCTTTTTAATTTAATTTTTAAAGTCTTTTGGCAGCTTTGATGCAAAATATAGTTCGAACAAGGGACCACAAGCGCCTATCCGCGCCTCTATAGTATTTCGAAATTTCGATAGTGCATTCATCGTGAAAAACTACGCGTCTATCTACGTCTACGTTCTTTTCGAGACATCGCAAAAATGGCCATCGTTGGAAGCAGAAAAACCATCCTCCAGGCCTACCCCAAAATCCTCCAACTCCAATTTTGAGGGACCACAAAAGCTTTTCTTTTTCGAAGACATTTTCCTGGGTCTCGGCATAAAAAGACGCTGAATTGTCTGAAGTTTGGGGTTCCGTCGAGACATTGCCGAAAATAATCGGAAAAATAAGCAAAAATGGCCTGAATGTGGTCAAAATGTCCATTAAAAAGTAGGACGGACACATGCCAAATACTATATAGAGATTATTGCAAGGATTCCGATTTTGCTGGTCGAAAGCTGGTCAAGGAAACACTATAATTTCGCCATTTAGACTCGCAACTCTGGAATTAACGTACACGTTTTTCAGGATCTGAATAGCAAAACTATAGTGTTTTCTCAGAAACCACTAAAATTAATAAATTTGGTTAAGCCAGCCATGTGAATAATGCCGAAAAACTGCACTACAATATTAATCACACTTGCAGTACATTCTGAACTGTACTACAGTTCAATAACTGTACCAAAGTTTTTCAGCATCATTTACATCAGTGCGTTAAGAGTTGGCAACGGAAACCAAGCAAAAACCACGAAGTTCATATCGGACAAATCTACGGAGAGCTTTAAAATTGTTTTTAATTTGAAGTAACAACTTTAATTTATTGGGACCGGCCCTGGGGTGTCACTGTAGCGGGGTGTCACTATAGTGAGGGTGCCACTGTAGCGGGGTGTCACTATAGCGGGGGTCTAGCCAAAGTCTTTTGCAGATTTTCAATTTCCATGGCTATGACTCAATGGCCAGTGACTTTCGTCAGATTTAAGCCAGGCATAATAGTAAAAAGGGTCTTACAGTAGGTATGTCAAGAACTTGTAGCTGTAATCACTACTGCCCCACATGCAATGCCTTAGGGCTGGGTCATAGATGACTATATGACTGTTGGTCAAGCAGGGCAGTGAGATTGCAAAAGCCACGATCCATGATAACAGGCATAAATGACTAAAATTTGTGACTCAATAAATCTTTCACGGGTATATTTGTTCACCTAGGCAGTAGGCAGAACATTTGATTGTAGTGTATTCTGGCAAAAGTTAAGAGATGGACACCTGCTATGCAGAGTGTCATGAAGTAGATCACCGCCCATTCTGAGCACATTAAAAAAGTCTGAAAATCAGCATTTTATCAGTGCAAAGCTAAGGGTGCCAAAATTTGCTGCCTATATAAAAAATTTTATGTTCAGAAAAAACTACGAAAAATAGTTGGGACATCGCTCCACTTTTCTTGAGTGAAACCAGAAAAACTACACTGATAACCAAAAAGATCATTGGTCATTTAGTAGGCGAGCAAACCTAGCAAACTCGAGCTGTTTACCTCCGGCTCCTGCAGTCAACCGTTGAGTTGAGGACCATAAGAGCGGTGCGACCCGGCGTCTGAAGAGAACAGAATCTGAGCACTCAGATCATACCCCATACAGGTACTTATTTAGTTGGGCCCCCCCCCCAGGTCATTTTTCGATTTTGTAGCCAGTTTTCTTTTTTGGACCCAAAATCAACTTTTATTGCAATAACGACGACAACCATAACCGAGATGCATATTAAATGCAAACATATTGATCAGCAATTCGGGACCAGAGATGAAACATAATGTCATTTCCTGCGTACTTCTTTCTCCAGCAAAACTCATTTTGCTCAAAACTTATGAAATCTTCATCACTATATGATAGCAGTTCAAGTAGGCGTCGAATGTTAAAATCTCTAAGATCATCCATTGCTATTCTAAAAAGCTACTACAGTCAACTCTCGATTTAACGAACCCCTGGGGACCGACAGAAATGTTCGTTAAATCGAGAGTTTTGTTAAATCGAGGGTTCGTTAAATCGAAAGTTGGTGTACAATTCTTATTGTAATGTTCGTTAAATTAAAAGTTGGCTGTGTTCGCATAACAACTCACATAATAACAACACACTTCGCAAACAATGTTCAAGAATTAGATTCGAAGAAATCGGTTATTCTACATTGCTTCATTTTTTTTGACGATCTCTGTAAAAGGCATCATCTAAGGTATCACTGAGACGAAGCACAGAAGGATCACAAAAGTTTTCTTCAACATATTGCTGGACAATCAGGAAGGCACGATGGGCATCGAGACAAGATATTGGCGGTTTTCCCACTTCTATTTCCTCGAAATCCACTTCTTCGTCGCCAGGGCCTTCCGTTCTCGAGACATCTTCTACGATTTCAGCCAGCGAAAGAGTAGCACCTTGAAAATAATTAACTAGTGAAAAAAAAGAATGTGTAATTGATAATTACACGTAAGCACCAAATCATCCAGAGCAATGGGGGCCAACTAAATAAGCACCCCCATACAGTTAATTTGGGGTAGGGAGAAATCTACTAGGTTAAAAAAAGATAATTTAGCCACTGAATTTCAAAAATCAATTGTGGACTTTCTAATCACTGTTTTGGATCGATTAGATTCGCAAATCTACTAAATGACCAATGAAATTTGTAGGGTTGGCAAGGGTAGTGTTAAAACGAGTTGCCGACTAGTTGCTGGGTTTCACAGCACTTTTTTAACAGGCTGTAAAATCTCCATTTTTAGCATTTCAGAATTTTTTTTTGAACTTTTATACGCGGAACGGCAAAATCTACAAAACAGTTTGAAAAAAATTTCTGAAATGCCCAAAATGAAAATTTTACAGCTTATTGAAAAGGTGGTCTGAAACCCAGCAACACAGGACACCTGTGCTAAACGGTCAGTTAGCCGCCGTTTTTTTATTTTTTTTAAATAAAATACCCGCTAAGTACTTTTTTAATGCCTCCCAATAACCTAAATTTCCTCAGGAATCTTTGACTGCCGAAATATGACTCAAAATAGACACCCCAGTTTAAGGTCATATTTCGTCAAGCAAGCATCTTTTCAAAATGTTGCTTTGTGACTCGGATTCCCGAGGAAATTTCAGCTGCTCAAAAACAAAAAAAATACATATAAATGGGTACTTTTGGTCAAAAGTTTCTCAAATTTTGAAAAAAAAACCTTGGCTAACTGGGAGCCATGGCGGCTGCTCCCCGACAAGGCGTATCTCAATAATATTTTTTTTCACAAATTTACAAACCGTTTACAAGCAACATGGTACCTGCGAAGACCCCCAAAAGTGTAAAACCCAGGTATTTACCTGAAGTCGACACATAGCATTAGTGCTGGCCCAAATGTTGGTGCCCATCCACAGATTCACCAAAAACATTGGCATTAGTATGCCCAATCTGAATGCTTTCGCACTTTATTAAAATCTGAAATTGTGCCTACCCAAACATATTGGTCATACAGAGGTGAGCTATGAAGTGGGAGGAGATAAAGTTTTGGTAGAGTTTGTGCCAGAATATGTACAACGCAAGGCTAGCATTTGCAATAAATGCGATCAAGGTGACAGCTGCCAGGGGCATCACAATTGTGGGGTTGGCATAGGAGGAACTGTTGTAGGGGAAGGCTGTGGGCGCAACCCCACTGACTTTGAAGAACACCAAGCCGTCAGATTGGTCCTCGTCTTCTTCTTGCATTTTGCCTGGATATTACTGAGAATAGGAATAGAAAATGGCAAATTTTGAATACACTCGACACGGCTTTAACACAATTTGAAAATTGGGATTTTTGAAAAGTTTTAATCTCTATATAGTATTTGGGTCGGGGGGTCCGTGGGTCACACCTTTTTACAGCCACTGGGAGTGGTCCAAATCTTTTCCTGAGAACACTTTCTAAGGTAAATTGGTGTGCCTGAACACGAATCCGGTGTCAGAATTGGGGGTTGACAAAGAAATTTTCGAGTTTTTCCCCAAATTTCGGTTTTTTTCGGACTTTTTTTACTTTGAAGGAATATAACAGGGTCAAAAAGTGGTCGAAATATTTTGTTGCAGGTTGTTTTAGATCCGCCTCGATGTCAGCTTTCATTTAAAAAAAGAACGTCGAAAATGATGCATTTTAACACGGGAAAGGCCGACCGGGACAACGGTTCACCTGGGGGGTTTTCGACCTGCTGAACACGAATTTCCCACTTTCAGCAATTTTTAGATATCAAAATCCCCGCCATTTTTTACTTTCCTATGGATTGTGTCATTTTTTTGGGAGCACACGCTCATCTTATACTCATTAGAAAGCTCTGTTTCTGCGCTTTTCAACGCGCCATCATGCGCCACATATAGCTAAAGATATGTCCACTTAAATGCAAAAGAAGCCGGGGACAGCGTTTTCAAAAATCGACCTTCCGACGAAAATATGAGTCTATTTACCACCAGAAACCTGTAACCGTGAAAAAAAGTCGTAAAAAAATTCGGAATGCTTCACATTGATGGCGGGTGTTGACCTTTTGGTTTGTGGGGCACAGCGCACATCTGCCGATGACTTTAGGCTCCACGGATTTTGCTTGGCTCCGAGTCAAATATTGTGTCGCAGGGGGAGCTGACACTTTTCTATTTTCTATTCAAAAAATGACACAATCCATAGGAAAGTAAAAAATGGTGGGGATTTTGATATCTAAAAATTGCTGAAAGTGGGAAATTCGTGTTCAGCAGGTCGAAAACCCCCCAGGTTGTCGTTGTCCCGGTCGGCCTTTCCCGTGTTAAATAGGGAATCTCCTACTTTGAAGTTTGGTGTCGGATCTAAAAATGACGTATGGTCTTATGTTTGTTGTTGACGAAATGCCACAAATTTAAATTCAAATTTTTTGTCGGGGAAGCTCAAGGAAGCAAGTGCCTCAGCTCGCAGCTGTCATTTATCGCTGTGTCCGTTATTTTTGGGTGGAATTTTGTAAACTTTCAAAACGCAGGCGCCCGAAAAAGCGCCAGTTCACCTTGTTGTTTATACCGTCACAAAAAATTTTCGTATATCTTTTTAGGCGAGACGCAACTAGATAACAGATTATTTCGGCTTCAATTATTTGAAATTTTGGAAAGTTGGGGCTGACGTCACAAAAAAAGTTGTGGGCACTTGAAAGTTACCAAAAACCACAGAGGGGAGCAAGGCTTTTTGAGGTGACAGAACATCAGCAAACCCACTATTTTTACCTCAACGTATAGATTTTGAGAAATAATGTTGTTGCGACACCCCTGAATATAAAATTTAACCTCCAAGGGACAGGGGGCCTCCAAGGGACAGGGGCCTCCAAGGGACAGGGGCCTCCAAGGGACAGGAGGCCTCCAAGGGACAGGAGGCCTCCAAGGGACAGGGGCCTCCAAGGGACAGGGGGCCTCCAAGGGACAGGGGGCCTCCAAGGGACAGGGGGCCTCCAAGGGACAGGCATGTGCAAACCTGAGTCAGTCAAACCTTTAAACCTAAGTCAGCAATAGAAAAATAGGTTCTTATCCTTTATCCCGACCCCAACCAAGTTTAGATTGTTGAACTTTATTTTTATTTTGACATAAATAAGTTGATTAGCCTTTTTGGCGGCATAAAACATGCATGCATACCTGAGTTTCTTTGTGCAATAGGACCAAGCTGACAAAAATTTGTTCAATTTCCATACTTTTAAGCTATTTTCCAGTATCCCGGTACCCTTTTAAATTAGGGTGGGGTCGGGATAAAGGATAAGAACCGAAAAATACATTAAGAAGCTGGCCACCATAAGATTTTCATTTTTTCTAAAAAAGGTAAAGTTGGAGGGTGCTCTATTAGACACTTGAGCTCGACAGAGAGACCACATCCATGGCACGGCGAAGATTCCGCGGTAGATTCCAAATTTTTGGCGTCCCTGTTAGAAAAACCCAAATTCTGACACCGAATTCGTGTTCAGCATGGTCGATTGCATACAAAAGTGTCCTTCAATCTAAAACTGGTATTCAAATTTGAAATATTGAGTTTTTTTTCAAACGATTTTTCTCTCGAAAGGAATTCTAAAATCAAAACCAAAATAAAAAATTGAAAAGGGTTATTATGTGATCGACCATGCTGAACACGAATCCTGTGTCAGAATATGGGCTTTTTCCCAGGGTTGCTTAAGCTTTCTGGAAAACTTTCCGGACAGAAAAAAGGCGGAAAGTTTTCCAAAAAATGGAAAGAAATGATTTCGAAGTGATTTTGTTCTCGACCTATTTTTTTTTGGTCGTTTACTTGCGTTTAGTTGATTTTTTGTCCCTTTTCATTGATTGTATTGATTGGTTTCGGTTATCATTGGCTGGGTTACAGACTGCCATGTCGGGAAGAAAACTAACTTGGAGCTGGAATTACTTTACAAAGTGCGACGAAGAAATCAGAGGAAAGAATGCGGTACTTGGATACTGTCGCTTCTGCAATCCAAACTGCTAAATAGCCAACCCAGGGAGATAGGTAGACGACGCTGGACGACAGGAAAAACACTTGGAAGTTTGAATTCACTATTGCTTTTAGGTAGTCCCTTTTTGCCACGGCCCCTGTTGAAAAACATGGTAGAAACAGTAAAAAAGGCACCCAAAAGGCCTTAAAAAGTGGCCCCTTATTAGTGCCTTCCCTGCCAATACAGCTCTTACTCCCTTTTACAATTCAAAAAGCGCCAATTTAAATTATGAAGTTTTGACTGAAAAAGGTTTTTTCAAACATTTTTTCGTTGCCATTTATGCGTGATTTTGATTAAACTTTTACTAGCTTTTCTGGCCCCCCGCAGGTGGGCCTATCAAAAATATTATCAAAAAGGCCTATCAAAATTTTTAATCAAATTCATCAGTGATAGCTGATTGATGCTTAATCAGGTTTGAAGCTTATTTTCCTTATGTTTATTAATTTGTAATCCTAATAGAATTTGTATTATAATTGTAATGGTATTTGTAATCGTAATTTGTAATCATAGTTGTGATCCTACTTTTTTCTTCAAAAACTTCTTTGAATACAATATTTTTCGTTTTCAGACTGTCTTCTTTTAATTCTCAAAGCTTAGCTTTTCTGGCTTGAAAATTATGCTGAACTTGAAAATTATGAACAATATCTTGGAAAAGCTTTTCTGGCCCCCCGCTGGGGGCCTATCAAAAATATTATCAAAAAGGCCTATCAAATTCTAATTTTGTGCATGACCGCAAACATCAAGACTAATCACAAAAAATATTACAACGTTTGTATTTCAAAAAAAACGCGCCAAAATTTGTCGCGCTACGACAAAGAAATTTCAAAAAAATTGCGACTGACGGACAGAGACAGGTGTTCTTGATTAGAGTAGTTGATGTTTGTTTGAATAAAATAATGTACGTGGTTGTTTGTAATTTCTGTCCGCTTTCCTACCGGCAACCGGAAAGTTTTCCGGAAAATTTTCCGGCTAACTTTCCAAATCTTTTCTGTCCGGACAATTAAGTAACCCTGGTTTTTCCTAGTAGGGACGCAGAAAATTCTGCGGAATTTTCTCCCGCGGAATCTTCGCCGTGCCATATCCATTTTTCAGAAGTAGTGCCAGAGACTTCAAAAATATGGAAGTACAAAGGAATCGTAAGGAAAATAATTTTCAAAAGTAGGGCAAAACCTAGAACAAAGTAGGGAAAAAAACTAATTTCTATTTTTTGTAGGACGAAATACCTAGTGTTGAGGGTGCGTTCGAGATTTCAAGGAGAGATTTAAACAATTTGCAAGGCGAAATTGCTAGAAAAACTCAACTCCAACACTAAAAATACCCAAAAACAGAACAATTGCACTACAAATTTGGCGAAATGGCACCCTGGGTGAGAAAGTCGGAGAAAACTGCACTGGAAAAAATATTACATTATAGATTCTATTGCATTACCACAACATTCTACATAACTTACCCAAAAAATTTGCAACAAAATACGCAGAAAAAGCGAAATTTCAAAAATAAAAAAAATCATTCTTTACACAGACAGCAAAATAACTAATAAAGCAGTCAGCCAAAACACTTTGGACTGCTTACCTTCAAGCACAAATATTCATTTCGGCAAACTCGTAAATAGGCAGTTTTCCCACTCACTTCCTTTCCTCCTGTGTGTTTTTATGCAGCAAGACAAAAATTTAGTTTATGGTTTGAGTAGCTCTGAAGCTGAGGCAAGCACTCTTTAGAGCCTGAAGACACCGAGGGGACTAGCAGGCACTGACACTAGTTATAGGCTATAAAAGACCAACTGGCTGGTGTCTCAGCTGCCTGGACAAGTCTCTCCCTTCTAGTCAATGCCTTGTTATTGGATTTTTTTGGCCGAAAGCACTAGAAGGACTAAGGGGTTTGGGAAGAGGACGAGACAGATTTTCACCTCAGTCTATATGCATAGCTTTTTGGTGGTGGAAGAGATAAGGGGACACTTTAGTCGTGTTTGTCAACGAGGCCACTATCTTAGCGTTCACTCTTTTATAGAGTTTATGGGCTGATCTATTTAGGCTTAGGCTTAAACAATTACATGCAAATTGTGTAAACATCTTTTCTCGACAATTAAATTTTTTAGATTTAAAAAAAAATGTAACTATAGAAAAATTATTAGCAATGGAAAAAGGTGAGGATAGGAAAATGCAAATGAAAAGGGAGACTTCTTTTTTGCTGCGAAAAAATCTTTTTGTCGGGAATTTTTGCTAAAGTTACAGGGGGGGTTCGCCCATTTCCCACCCGACCCATTTCCCGCCCTAGGACATTTCGCGCCCGCCCAGTTCACGCCCTAGGACGCCCCAAATAACGCCTGCTGAAGAGAGCTGTGGCTTAAAAGGCTTGCATATAAGGCTTTTTCTTATTGTTTTAAGGATACTTTTGATATTATATTTTTTTAGCAGAAATTGTTACAAATGGAAGCTCTACTAGCCAAGCCTTATGCCGCATTTTTAAACAGAGGGAAAAAGAAGTTCACCTACGAGGGAAGAATGTATATAAAGCATCGTGATGTGAAAGGTGCCAACAAAGGAAAAGTTTCAGCAGAGTGTGATCAAAAAGAAATTGGATGCAAAGGGAGAGCATGGTTTAGTTCAGTAACCCCATAACTTTTACCCTCCCTAATCCTTTTCAATGTGGAGTGTACTGGTCAACCCTTGGCCGGGTATAAAAATCTGTACAAACCATTAAATGCTAAATTTGACATTTTTTTAATTTTTAACACTAAAAAGTAGTTTGGGAAACTATCCAGACCATGCAAGTTTAGTTACCACGCAAAATAGAGGCTACGCCAGTGTATATACTTGAGACATGAATCACTAGAAAGTGATTCTGCATACATAAATATTAGGTTGATCCAAAAGTTCTTGGGCACCTTGAAAAAAATTATTTTCGATTTTTGGCTCCTGATTTGGCTCCGTCCGACTTCCATTTATTTCGCTCGATGCAGCACTTTTTGGCTGGCAAAGAATACGCAACAGAAGAAGCAATTTTAACAGATCTGCAAGTTTATTTTGATTCGAAACCGATTAGATTCTTTGTTAAAGGTATTGGGAGATTGCCTGAAAGATGGCAAAATGTTGTTGATGTTGAGGGAGATTATTTTGTTGAATAAAGATTTTGGAGAGCTGTTTTGTTGATGTGACTTCGAGTGATATCTCCTCTGAATTAGATCTGCAAACATTGGAATGATAAACATCATGCTAAAAAATCGAAAATAAATTTTTTCAAGGTGCCCAAGAACTTTTGGATCAACCTAATACAAATGATATCCGAGGCTCGATATCCGAGATAATAAAGCTATGTTAAAATTTTATATTTTAGGGGTATCCACGCACCCTTTTTTAGACTAAATTAATCCGAAAAAGAAAAATAAATAAACACAAAAAGTCGTTGGAACCAGGCGGATCCGAACTTTTGATTTGTGGGCGCGAAATGGGCGGGCGCGAAATGTCCTATATCCTTACAGGGGGATACCAAGCACTTCGAAAATAAAGTTTTCAATAATGAGCTAAAAAATGAGCTAAAGAAAAAGTCAAAACAAAAATATATGCAAAAAAAATGTCTCTGCGCTAGAAGAAAGCATTGTCCGTCACAAACAAGAGTAAAAATGATAAAATCATGCAAATGGTCGTCTACCGTAAATGTTCTAATAGAGCCCCCGGGGGCTCTATTTTTCAACCCTCCGAAAATCGGGAAAATTTTGGTCGATCTCGAGATTTTTGGGTGAAAATTCAAAATCTAAAAAGCAGAATCAGTAGAGCTCGTGGGAGTTAAGAAAATGCAACGAACAGCTTTACAAAATATTGACTTTGCTCCGAGATTCAGACCCTCAAAGTCGAGAGGGGGGCTATGTTAGAGAGGGGGCTCTATTAGAACATTTACGGTAGTTTGAATTCGTACGGCCCTATGGCCAAACTCCGGCAATTTTCAGTCATTTCCACCATAAATTATCACTATGAAGAAATATGCCACGATCACCAGGTGAAATATTTGGTCAAATGGCTGAACATTTTAGAAATCGGTCGGCCATATTCCACCATATGGCCATGACCCAACCCTAGAACGGGGTATCGCAAGGGGCGATTGCACCGAAGAAAACACCTCCGAGCAATTTCCTTGAAAGAACTCTTGAAATACCGCCAAAATTTCCCTGGCGCTTCTTTTCGAACCAATAAACGTGAGAGTATTTCCTTGCGGAGCGATGATTAATCGGAAATTTTATCTCTCATTTTCGATGTTTTTGTTATTTTGAAGCGATTCTGTGCTATCCGCTCATTTTTAGAGTCTATCATTAAAATTTTCTGATTTTTAGATGTCCAACGAAACAAGTTTGCAAAAGGCTATTGACCTCGTCACTCGTGCTACTGAAGAAGACCGTGCGCAAAATTTTGATGAAGCTTTGAAGTTGTATATGAATGGCTGCGAGTGTAAGTCCCTTTTAACCCGTTACCTTTCCAATTCCATGCCCAACCATGTATTTTTACAGATTTCATGCACGCTCTTAAGTGTAGGTTATTTCGAAATCTGAGTTTTGATTAGACCTGTAATAGTGATGAGACTGCTACACTATCTACAAATAAGCTCTTTTTATTTCTGATTTTTTATGGATTGACGTGTCTTTGTCCAGTCGACTATGTTTGGTCATTTTGACTCAGGGTTACCACTCATTTGTTCTGATTCGCAGTAATACACACGGGGTAACTATCGTATTTCAAGTGTAAAATACGAGCAGAGATATTTGTAGAATTTCCCGTAAGTTATACTTAAAATTCTATAGTTATCTCATAGATATTATTCTGAGTCTGAATGATCATAAATAGTCAACGGGACAAAAACATGCCTAGCCTACAAAAATCAGAAAAAAGTTTATTTGCAGGAGTTTTATATATCCTCATGTTTAGATGAGTGCCAAAGTGACAGACAGAAGGACACCATCCGAGCGCGTTGCGAGTAAGTTGGTGTGCTGTCTATGCATTTTGCAACATGACTCCCATTATTTTAGGGAATACATGGTCCGTGCAGAGAAGCTAAAGTTACACGTGGTTAGATTCGCTATTTGCTTGTTTACGTCTAGATAATCCTGAAATTTCAGAAGCAGGGCAAAGAAAACAAGAAAAAGCCGGTCAAGGAGAACAACGATAAGGACTCTGGCGGTGAAAGTGACTCAGACGTGGGCACCAAGAAGCTGCAAGAGACGATCAACAAGGCCATCATCATGGAAAAGCCGAATGTCAAGTGGTCGGATGTGGCTGGTCTCGAGGGAGCTAAAGAAGCATTGAAGGAGGCTGTCATTTTGCCAATCAAGTTCCCCCATCTCTTCTCAGGTAAAATTTTGTTCTGTACAGAATTTATATTCACGCCTCTATTTTTTTCGTTTGCCTAGTTATCGTGAGAATCTGCAATAAATTTCGGAACTTATTTATGCCTAATGTTACTCATTTAGGCAAGCGCAAGCCGTGGCGTGGTATATTGCTCTTCGGCCCCCCAGGAACAGGAAAATCATTTATTGTAATTACTTCAACTTTTTCTAAATTTCTGATCCTAGTACTTTCTATTCAGGCAAAGGCAGTGGCTACCGAGGCTTCCAATTCGACCTTTTTCTCAGTTTCTAGTTCAGATCTTGTCTCCAAGTGGCTCGGCGAATCTGAGAAGTATATTATTGTTATTCCTGGAAATATTCAATGCCCGTGTTTGTTCTAGGCTAGTGAAACAATTGTTCGAGATGGCCCGCCAAAATAAGCCTTCCATCATATTCATTGATGAGGTGGATTCGCTGTGTTCATCCCGTTCAGACAACGGCAATTAAAGATTTCTCGTTTCCAAAATCTATATTTGTTTTTAGAATCAGAATCGGCCCGGCGCATTAAGACAGAATTCCTTGTGCAGATGCAGGTGAGTTAAAATGTCCGCTTACTCCTTTACTTAAAAATTTCATCGTTAGGGAGTTGGGAATGATGTTGATGGCATCTTGGTGTTGGGAGCAACTAATATTCCATGGGTAAGGCTCTTTATATGACTCAAAATATTTTTTTTCGCGTATTTGGGATTTTTCAGGTCCTTGATGCCGCTATTCGTCGTCGTTTCGAGGTTTGTGTTAAAAGAACCATGGCCACCTTTTTAAAATTGTCCCGCGCCTAATCAATTTTCCTACGGATCATCCACGAATTTTTCAACTTGGTTTCCATCAAAACAAGGCCTAGAATTTAATTTTAGGTGATGTTTTGTTAGAAACCAAGTTAAAAAATCCACACAGAAGTTCAATAATTAGGAAATTTGTTTGAAATGGCGGAAGACAGCTGTTATCGTAGACGGCAATGGCCCTCTAAAGCTAAAGCTACGTTTCTGTACCGGGTGAGAAATAAGTCAATAATAATTTCAGAAGAGAGTCTACATCCCACTGCCAGATCAGAATGCTAGGAAAGAAATGTTTAAACTTCAAGTGGGAGATACTCCGAACAGCTTACAAGAAGAGAATTACCGTTCATTGGCTGAAAAGACTGAGGTATGTTTCTTTCTGTTGTTAACTGATGTGATTAGTGTTAATTTAGGGTTATTCCGGACATGACATCTCCATTGTCGTCAGAGACTCTTTGATGGTATAATTCAATGATTAAGTTTATGTGCGGCTCTACACAGTTGTTTTTAGCAGCCAATTCGCAAAGTCCAGAGTGCAACTCATTTTAAACGCGTGAGTTTTTTTTGATTCACTTGATTCGGTTTGCATTGTCCTTGCTTTGTCGCTTGACTAAAAATCAGATTCTTTGTGCACCCCTCCAATAACCTCCTCTCAACTTTGAGGACTTATATCTCAGCCCGAGTCAATTTTCTTCCACTTTTTAGATTTTTAATTTTCATCCGAAAATCTCGAGATCGATCTCAAAATTTTCCGTTTTTCGAGGGGTTGAAAAATAACTCCCGGTGGAGCTATTGTAGGTAATCCGGCAATTGATTCCTCGATTTTAGTGTACCGTATTTCCTCTAATAATCGCACCCCCCTGATTCAAAATAGGGTTTTTGGCATTGTCATTTGACCCACTATTTGATCACTTCTCTCGGAATACGGTATACTTGAGTTTGACCCTTTAGGCAGGGCAGACTCAATTTTTTTTTAATTTTTTGTGATAATGTTAACAAAAGTTAAAGTTATCAAGCTGAATTTTCAAAAAGACCTATAATCTTAGAAGTGTTCATAAAATGTCAACACGTTACGTATTTTTAGTAAAGGGTGTAAAAGAGTGTTGCCCACTTTTAAACGGCCATAACTTTGGTTGCAGGCCGAATTTTGGATCTCTGTAAACGCAGTTCCTCTAAGCTTTTCTGGGCATTCCTTTAATATATGAAGTCAAAAAAACGATTTTTTGTATCTGGATGGCTTAAAGGATGGCTTCTGGACGAGTGGGGCCTTCACCACTAAGGCAACCAAGAGAGAATCGTGTTTTTGACTTTATGCACCAAAAAACTGCACAGAAAAACCGATCTGCGTATACAGACAAAGACAGAAAAAAATCGATCTACAACAAAAGTTATGGACGTTTAAGAGTGGCCAAAATTCTTGTTACATCCTGTAGTTGGATAGTCCTAACTTACGCTAGCAATATTAATGCCTTTTGATCACTGGGCTGAATATCTACAACATATTAAAATTCTTATGGGCTATTGGGCCAATGTTAAGCTTATAGGCTGTTATTAGTTTAGAATTGCAAAGGTTATGTGTTTTTATAGGTAACTGGTCCGTCTCCAACAGATCCAAAAGTGATAATGAACGATCTCCTAACACCATGTTCTCCTGGTAATATTTTTGTTCGTGCTACTGAATGTAAAGTTTGGAATTTGTCGAAAATGTGCTGCTATCTAGTCTCTTCTGGACTGATAGTGAACTGTATTTTTAGGTGACCCCGGTGCTATCGCAATGACATGGATGGAAGTGCCGGATGGAAAGGTAGTGTCTTTTTGGTAATTAGACTTCGGCTGCAATTTCATATTTTTTAGTTGTCAGAGCCAATTATGTCAATGGTATTTATCCTTCTCAAGTCAACTAAGTAAAATTTATTCTTCCAGAACGATATGTTGCTGTCATTGCGCAACACTAAGCCGACCGTCAATGCAAAGGATCTTCTGAAGCTCGAGGAATTCAAGAAAGACTTTGGTCAGGAGGGATAGAATAATTGTGACCTGATAAATATCTGTATTGCTGCACTTGACCATTTGTGTGTTGTGAAAGGATGGGCTGATAAAATGTCATTGCACTTGTGTCGCTGTATATTTGTGATTGTTGAATTTTGCTTAGTAGAAATATTTGTGTGCATTAAAAAGGGATAGCGTAGAGTGGTATTTTACTTTCGTCTCATAACAATCAATGCAATGAGTATTACGATTTACCGTGAGCCCAATTTTTTTATGTTTGAATTTAGAAGACACACATTGTTAAAACGGCCAAGATTTTCAAGAGAAAGGGTGAAGTTGATAACTATATAAACTACGAACGACTATGAACTCGTGGTTATTTCAACTCGTGACTATCAACTTGTGATGGTTCAGCTAATAAATATGAGTTTTGATTCAAATATCTGAAAACAGGAACAGTTGAGAAAATTTGTTGGTCCATTGTTTTTTATTATTCATTCTATTATCATTATTCATATGCTAACTCCTTTTTTATTGTTCACATGCTAGCTTCTTTTTCATAATCTCTATATAGTATTTGGGACGGGGAACGTTTGTCGTCAATTTGAGTACATGTTTGGTCACAAAGGAAAACTTTTTTTAGTGCAATATTTTTATTTGCATGTTTATACTCATTCGAAAGCTCTTTTAACGGCGGAGGACCTTTCGCAATCAGATTTGATGATTGCTGTGAAAAAAATTGAGATTTTGCTCCTTGAAAGTGAAAAGTGGATTTATATTTGAATTTCGATAGGCGCCTGCTGTCCCTAGTTTTGAATATTCCTAGATTAAAAGTTTTCAGTGGCAATGATCCCTTAGTGTAACAAAAGATTTCGATTCGTTCAAAATTTAATCGGTACAACATTGCAAACAAACAAATATGAGGTACTTTCCGAAAAATTTTTGTTTTTCTTTACTTTACTTTTCTGAAGAGCCTCTTGTAGGACCTTTTATTTTTGTTCTTCATTAGAGCAACAACAAGTGGAACGGAGTGCGTGTTCTTCACAAATCCGAAAATTCGATAGATTTGATAAGAACCTGTTGGAGCATATTTGAAAGTTCCATCACATACGATATCCCTGGAGCGGCGTAAAATATCTAGCTGGCGTACCGAAGCAAATATAAGCAACGAAGCATCTAAGTCAGGGTTGCCAGAACGTCTGATTTCGCAGAAATGTATTGATTTTGAAAAGGTGTTTGATTTTGTCTGATTTTCAAATATGTTTCAAAATGAACGTTATTTTAGTCGTTTGTTAAAGATTTTGCCGGTTGCACAGTATTTTCCGTTGTTCATCTGACTGTATAATTCTCTTTATTAACTGTGGATGTTTTTACCTTATTAATTCTTCCGTTTTAGTTATATGAGATGACTCCAGCTACCGAAAAAAATTCAGCAAAACGAAAAATATGTTTGAAATAATGTCTGAATGTTATATGTTATGTTTCAGTGTCGGAAAGATGGTCTTTCAATAAAGAATGTTAAAAAATTTTGATTTCTCTGTAGTTGTCTGATTTTTTCCTCCAAAATCTGATTTTTATCGAAATGTATTGATCATCGCGGTCAATTTTGATTTTATGAAATTTTTGTCTGATTCCGCGAAAAAATATCTGGCAACCCTGATCTAAGTAAAGTTGAGGAAATATGGTTACCTGCAATTTTTATGCTACCTCCAAACAAGACGTTTTTTCCATGGTTCTCATTGTCGCTAGCTGCAATTCCTCCCCTCAGTGTGCATCTTAGAGACAAATGTTCAACATTCTGCAGATCGAAGTAGTCCTCAATTTTTGGAAATTGCTTCTTTCTTGCTCTGGCCGATGCTTGAGAAGTAGAATTTTTATTGGCACAAGCAATTTTGTCGGATCTTTTGAACAGTATCTGAATATCGAAAAATCAAGAAATCATAAAAAGCAGAAAAACATCGAAAAGACCTGGATGAGCAGAGTAAAACTTTTCAACTATGTTTCTCTCGATTCTAACAGCTGCTCGAGAAACAGTTTCAATTCTTGGAAATTGCTTCTTTCTTATGCTTCTTTTCAACAATCAGAAATACACAACAAACGTTTTTTTAGTCAAAATTTAAGAGATGGTGTGAAAAATTAATGAAACCGTCACGAGTTAAAATGGTCACGAGTTAAAATGGTCACGAGTTGATAGTCACGAGCTAAAATGGTCATGAGTTTGATAGTCACGAGTTAAAATGGTCATGAGTTTGATATTCACGAGTTGATATTCTACCATAAACGACTTTCTTTTGAAAATATGTGTCTTGAGATATGTAATTTCGAAAAACTTGGATTTTGATAATTTTTTCGTTTTTTTAAACAACCATATTTCAAAACTCATTTTTTTGTAATTCTGTAAAATGGGTTTTGTAGCTCTTCTTCTGTACTTCATTGCTGTTGTTGAAATATGTTATTACAACACTTATTACAGCACTTCTATGTTATTACTGCACTCAATCGTTTTTGATCAGCTAAAGGGATGAGAATTCTTGTGAACTTGTGAAAATTAATCTATTTTTCAATTTTTTTGACCAAAATTGCATTTTTGAAAATCTTGCTCTGAATCATGTCTAAGGTAAGTGAGTGCGTGCATCTCTAAACCAGAAAGCCCTCTGCGCCTCCTTCGGGAGATGCACACACTCACTTACCATAGACATAATTCCAAGCAAGACTCTTGATCAAAAATGCATATAAAGGCTCTTTTTGCCCAATTCCAGTGACCAAAAACGGGTAGAATACCGATAAACCAACCCTTTCCTGGTCATCCAGATACCCTTTTAGGTTGCATTGCCACGGGCGACCAAGGCGAAAAGTCAAATTTCGGTCAAGAAAATTTTCAGCAAAGTTTCGACTGCCACCTAAAAACATGTTTTAAGCATGTTTTGGCAGCTAAAACGTCGAAAAGGTTGATTTTGGGCATTTTTATGGTGTACTCCTGCCCCTACATATACACCTAAAGGAAAAAATTTTTCACGTGTGGGAACAGGGGGAACAGTCAAACCTCGGTATAGTCACACCTCCAATATAGTGACACCTATGGCTGGTTCCGACTGAGAAAAAAACCCTCGATACAGTGACACTTGCCATTTTTAGTCAGTCTTTAGTCAATCGAAGTACAGGGTGGTCCAAGAAATTTCAACACATTCACCTCTTTTAAAATCGTGTTCTTGACATTGTATTTAGTTTTCACGCAGTTCCTAACTAAGCCGTTGTTGGTGCATTATTAGTAGGTGAAAAGACGAACAGGATTTTGAATAAGAATATACTCGTATCGCACTCGTACTACGAGTACGAGTACGAAGTACGAGAGAAAAAAAAGTTCCACTATACTTATGCCACTATGCTTAAAATAAGAAATACCCATTTGACCAGTGTTTGGACTTTCAGGAAATGGTCGTACTCGTACTTCGTACTGCTAAATTTCTGCCGTCGTACTTCGTATTCGTACTACAAAAATAATGACTTAATGAAAATAATGAATAATGAAAATAATGACTGAAATAAATGATTTAAAAGAAAAATAACAGTTATTAAGTACTTATTTCCACAGCATTATTTATTAATGTGTTTAAAAAAGAACGCCTGAGTTATTTGAAAAATGGCTGGCATAAGCATAGTGGTAGACGAGACGATGGATCTGCTCGTAGGAGATGAAAAAGATAGGGCCAGAGAAGAGGTCCGACAATATCTGAGAGAACTCGCAAAAAAGTCACGAGAAGTAAAGTACAAATCGTACCTTCACTGAACTTTTGCATGCGAGCATTTTTTGTTTCTTTATATGAATATAAAGCTGTAACTTCTAGATCAGTCTTTGGGTGTAATAAAGCAATAAGCTAGTCGTGTGCTCTCTCTCTTGCTGGGTTCCATCTCTCTCCTTTCCTTCCGCAAAGACTCAACAGTGCTCGGAAGTTGTACTCGTAATTCATACTCGTACTACGAGTACGAAATACGAGAGAGAAAAAAAAGGTCAGTACGAGTACGAATACGAAGTACGAGACCAAATAATAAGAGGTACGACTACGAGTACGAAAGCAAAAAAATAAAGGTACGAGTACGAGTACGGCCAAATTCAAAAATTCCGAGCACTGATTACAACGAAGTATATTGCAACACATTTGCCTCTTTTAAAATCGTGTTCTTGACATTGTATTTGGTTTTTACGCAGTTCCTAACTTAGCCGTTCTTGGTGCATTATTAGTAGGTGAAAAAGACAATAAAAAGACAATGTGCCATGAGTCAACAAAGCCAGCCGTCGAGTGCAAAGAAGCGGAAGAAGGAAGAAACAGCTCGTCTTCGAGAAATCTTTCTGAAGGAAGTTCAGTCAAACAAGAATCTGCTGTTCGGTGATTTCTCATTTCTCAAGTACCTCAAATTTGGGTAATTAAACCAAAAAAGTAGGCTTAGAAGAAGCCTTTGACAAATAGCTAAGTTCACAAAAGGATAGTGTGCGCCTCGCCTTCAAAGTGTACCATTTAGAGAAGCAGAATGGTGGGATAGACAGTAAAAAGATGGAATAATGTATGCTATACACTATACCGACACTATACCGTAATATACTATACCGAGCTTTTCGCGATTTGGGCTTTTTCCCAGCTAATTTGCGATCGTCAGCTATTTTTGCTATGAGCGAAAAAGAAAATAAAAACTAAGAATTAATTGAAAAGTGACCACTCACAGATTGGTCACTT
>JAMRYI010000660.1:0-89845 GCA_029231635.1 Ditylenchus weischeri | reverse complement strand
CAACCTGAGGAAAGGAGCTGCAACCAACGCAGTACAGATTGCAGAATACTTAGTAGCGAACAACTTAGTATAAACTAACAAAAAAGAAAAGAGTCTCCAAAAGAGATTCTTTTTTTTATCGAATATTTTCATTTTGGGTAATAAGTATAATTATAAAGCCCAAATTTACGACTTAATAAAGGATAGGATAAATTCTATCGACATATAGAGAAACAAAAAATGCCAACAAAAAATCTCAATAAAGATAAAATAGGTTTCCAGAAAATGATTGCGGTTTTCGGGATCGTACTATTTGTAGCCAAAATCATTGCGTGGAAACTTACCAATTCCGACTCTGTTTTTTCAGATGCCATGGAAAGTATTGTCAATGTTATCAGTGCTTTTATGGGATTATACTCTTTGTATTTAGCATCAAAACCAAAAGATGAAGATCATCCTTATGGTCACGGTAAAGTGGAATTTGTAACGGCAGGAATCGAAGGTTCTCTTATTGCGATCGCCGGAATTATGATCATCTATGAAGGAATCAACAGTTTAGTAGTGGGACGCGTTCTAAAAGGACTTGACTGGGGAATTGCCATCATTGCAGCTACAGCATTAGTCAATTATTTTTTAGGATATATTTCCATTAAAAAAGGTGAGAAAGAAAATTCAATAGTTCTTATCTCTTCCGGAAAGCATTTGCAGTCGGACACTATTACAACTCTAGGCGTTGTTATCAGTTTAGTTGTAGTTTACTTTACAAGAATTTACTGGATAGATTCTGTGGTCGCTTTAGGATTCGGCTGTTACATCATTTTTGTAGGTTATAAAATCGTCCGCAAATCTCTGAGTGGAATTATGGATGAGCAGAATCCCGAACTTCTCAACAACATTATCGATCTTTTGGAAAAGAACAGACATACAGAATGGATTGATATTCACAATATGAAAATACAGCAGTTCGGTTCTTCCCTTCATATTGACGCACACATCACGCTACCTTGGTATTACAGTCTCAGAGAAGCTCATAATGAAATGGAAAACGTAATTCTTCTTTTAGTTAAAAACACAACAAGAACCGTAGAATTTAATTTCCACATGGACGATTGCAAACCCATCTCCTGCCCTATTTGCCAAATCATGGATTGTCCGGTTCGGGAACAGCCTTTCATTAAAAAAGTAAAGTGGACTGCCGAAAATGTCACCAGCATTGAAAAACACACCGCAGAATAATTTCAAAGAAAGAAGTTTCGTTAATTTTTCTCTAGCATTTGCTTTCTGTAATAAAACAAAGGCACCACCAAAAGTAAAATCAAAGGTTGGATTACAAATCTTCTCATGTAAAAAGAAAAAAGATATCCTATTTCAAATTGGCTGTAAATGCAGTAAAGATAAATAGGAAATGTAATGGCGAAAATAATAGTGATTAAAACCGCTCCCTGAATCGTCCATTCTCTATTTTTAAATAAAAAGTAAATGATAATACAGGAGAAAAAAAGATTGAGTATAAATCTGAAAAGGTGACTTACAATAAGTTTCCCCCATTCAAATTGCGGAAGAGACATGTTTTTATTGGCTTCATGAAAATAATTCAGGAAAGGATCATAGAAAATAGCATCTTCCAGCATTCTCACACCAACGAGCCCGCAAACTCCTGCAAAAACAAAGAACCAACTAAGAATTTTCATTTTTTAAAGCAAAAAATTTAATCCAAACCAACCAAAGAATGATCACACTTCCGTAGATAATGGCTGGGAAAAGGTAATCGTGAGCCATTTTATTGTATTCAGGATAATCTCGTGTTACTATATTTAGTCCCACAATCCTAAGCACATTCATCACATGTAACGCCAAAAGACTTACTGCTACAAAAACGAAAGTTTTAGCTCCTTTATAAAAAGCAAAAATAAAAGATACAAAAAGAATAATAACAGAAATCGCATTACAGCCTTCTACCATTCTCGTTACATATTCTTTCTTCACATAGAAATAAACCTGCTCATTGGGAATATCATCGTACAACAAAGTCGGGTAACCGATTTTGTTTTGAATATACATCACCTGATCCGCAATTATACGCGAAAAAGGATCCAGACCTTGAGCCTTAAAACTGTTTAGATAGAACTGATAACCAAACAGCAACACCAGATAAATGATGATGAAACGCAGCAAGATTCCCAATATTGGTTTAAAGTCCTTTAGCATAGTACAAAGATAGAAATTAGAACGTAAATTAGTATATTTGTTATCTATTATGACTTCTGAAAAGGCGAAAATATTTTTTGAAAAACATTTTGGTGAAAAATCAACTGAATTTATCACTTTAGCTCAAAGCGGTTCTGCAAGAGTAAATTTTCTGGCTAAAAATCAAAACAACTCCTACATTATTACTTACAACGAAAATATTTCGGAAAATGAGAGTTTTCTCTATTTTTCTGAAGTTTTTTCAGGTTTAAATCTCAACACACCGAAGATTTTTAAAATTTCCGAAGATCGCAAAATGTATATTCAGGAATATTTGGGAAACAAAACTCTTTCCGAAATAATTGCAGAAGAAAGTTTATCTAAAAATGTAAAATCTTTGGTAAAACAGACGTTGGAAAAACTTTTTCAGCTACAGACAAAAACGCAGGATCAAATTGATTTTACCAAAACTTTTGAATATGAAAGTTATGACGAATTGCCTGTAACGCACGATTTATATTATTTCAAAAATTTTATAGCAGATGTTTTAGAGATAGAATATCATAAATCTACACTCTTAAAGGAGTTTAAAAAAATCGTTACACTAATAGAAAATCTGGAACCAAAAGGTTTAATGATTCGAGATTTTCAGGCAAGAAATATTATGGTAAACGAAAAAAGTGAAGTATCGTTTATCGATTATCAGTCTGCAATGAAGGGACCCTTAATGTATGATGTGATTTCTTTTCTTTTTCAGGCAAAAGCAAATTTCCCGGAAGATTTTAAAAGTGAAATGCTCGAATTTTATATTCAGCAATTTGATAATAAAGAAATTCAGACTCAACTTAGAAACTCTGTAAAACCTATTCAACTGATGAGATTTTTGCAGGTTTTGGGTGCTTATGGCTTCCGTGGACTGATTCAAAGAAAAGAACATTTCATCGCAAGTATAAATAAAGGCATTGAAAACATCACCAATTTCATAAATGATTGGGAGGAAATAAAAAATTATCCTGAACTGAAAAAAGTAATTGAACAATTGAATTTAGATAAAACTAAATTAAAAATTGAAGAAATACTGAAATAAAATTGATCTGTAAGGTTAAACACAACGTTTGTCATTCCGCAGGAATCTCAACAGTTTAATTGATTCAGTTTAGATTCCTACGGAATGACAAACATAAATCAAAAATAATAAAATTAAAATATGCTACACATAGACATCCACAGTTTTTCATATAAAAAAGGAGGAATTCCCAAAGACGACACCGGAAACGGAGGCGGTTTTACCTTTGACTGCAGAGGAATTTTAAACCCCGGAAGAGTGGAAGAATATAAAATACAAACAGGAAACGACATCGGCGTGCAGGAATATCTTGAGACTAAAACCGATATGCCGAAGTTTCTGGAATTGGTAAAAAGTATGGTTTCTATCAACATTGATAATTATTTAGGAAGAGGTTTCGAAAATCTCCAGATCAATTTCGGATGTACAGGAGGACAACACAGATCGGTTTACTCAGCCATTAAAATTGCCCATTTTATTGAAGAAAAATACGGAGAGCAAGTAGAAATAAGCCTTCATCATGATGAGCAGCATCAACTTAATCATAAGTAACGAATAATGTGCAATAAGTAATATTTTTAATCTAATTATTTATACTCAAATTACTCGTTACCAATTATCTATTATCCATATTTATGAAGGCATTAATTTTTGCAGCCGGAAAAGGTACCCGCTTAAAACCCTTTACAGATCATCATCCAAAAGCTTTGGCAAAAGTGAATGGCGTTCCGCTTCTGGAAAGAAACATTACGTATCTGAAAGGTTTCGGGATTGCAGATTTTGTGATCAATGTGTATCATTTTGGGGATCAGATTATTGATTTTCTAAAGAAAAACAACAATTTTAATTGTAATATTGAAATCTCGGATGAGTCTGAAGAACTTCTGGAAACTGGCGGTGGTTTGATTTTTGCTAAAAAATTCCTTGATCACGGTGAAGATTTTTTGATCATGAATGCGGATATTCTTACCGATATTAATATTAATAAATTAGTAGAATACCACAAAAACATCAAAGATTTTGCTACTTTAGCAGTCTCAGACAGAGAAAGTTCGCGAAAACTATTGTTTAACGATGATATGGTTCTAAGGGGATGGCTGAATGTACAAACCGGTGAACAACGGTTGGCAGAGTTTAACAAGGGATTTAAACCTTATGCATTCAGTGGTGTTCACTGCATAAATCCTATTATATTTGATAAGATAAAAAGAACGGGAAAATTTTCTGTGATGGAAGAGTATCTGGATTTGATGCAAACCGAAAAAATTCACGGTTATTTGCACAACAGTTTACTCATCGATGTGGGAAGACCGGCATCTGTAATAGAAGCTGAAAAACATTTTAAATAAAAAGGAAATGGAAATTGAAGGAAAAAGGGATGAAAGTTTACAAAATCCTGAATTAGATATTAACGAATCTATACTGCATAATAGTTTCAGACAGAAAACCTGGGACGAAATCGTTACCAAAGACAGTTGGATGGTTTTCAAAATCATGGCAGAATTTGTCGACGGATACGAAAAAATGGCTAAAATTGGTCCGTGTGTATCTATTTTCGGATCTGCAAGACTAAAACCTGAAAGCAAATACTACGAAATGGCGGTAGAAATTGCGGAAAAAATTACAAAAATAGGGTTCGGGATCATTACGGGTGGTGGACCGGGAATCATGGAGGCCGGGAATAAAGGCGCTTTCAATGCAAAAGGAAAATCCATCGGATTGAATATTGATTTGCCTTTCGAACAGCATTTCAATCCTTTTATCAGCAAAATGTATTCACTGAATTTTGATTATTTCTTCGTAAGAAAAGTAATGTTTGTAAAGTATTCTCAGGGATTCATTGTAATGCCGGGAGGTTTTGGGACACTTGATGAACTTACCGAAGCGATTACTTTAATTCAGACCAATAAAATCGGGAAATTCCCTATTGTCTTAGTTGGCTCAGAATTTTGGGGCGGCTTATTAGATTGGTTCAAAGATACTTTGCTGAAAGAAAAAATGATTAATGCAGATGATCTGGAATTGTACCGTGTCGTAGACACTGCTGATGAAGCTGTAGAACACATTAAGGCATTTTATGAGAAATATGCTGTAAATGTTAACTTTTAATTGGCATTATATTTGAGCCACCTATATTTACTAAATGATTATCAATAGAAACTAAGATGAAAAAACTTTTATATATATCAGGTATTTTATCATTATTTGTATTTATGAGTTTCATGACGGTAGATTTCTTCTCATCAATGACGAAAGTTGATTATATTGATGGAAGCAAAACACTGAAATTCACAACAAAGATGAATACAAGTCATATTTCGGATGCAATAAAAATCAACCGCAGCACGGCAGGTTTTGAAGCCGAAGTGAAGAAATACGTAAACAACAATTTTGATGTTTATGTCAACAATTCTCCTAAAAATCTAACTTTCACAGGAAGTCAGGTAAGCGGAGAAACCGTTTGGGTCTATTTTGAAACAGATGGTGTTTCGGATATCAGCAGTCTGAAGATTAAAAATACGATTCTTCTGAGTGCTTTTCCTAAGCAAATCAATCTGGTCAATATTGCCTATAAAGGAAACCAAAGAACAATGAATTTCCAGCGTGGAAAGGAAGTAAATGAAGTTTCTTTTTAAAAAGATTTAATAAAATAATATTACCACTGCTTTTTGCGGTGGTTTTTTGTTATCCAAAAATAAAGGCTGCCTTTTCTAAGACAGCCTTTATTATTATCAAGTAACAGCTTATGGCTGAACCTGAATATTATCTAACTGAAGAGTTGTAGTAACTCCACTACCATTTCCTGTATATTCAAATAAAATATACCCGTTTCCTGTTAAAGATGCAGGAATATTGTATGTTCCGGCTGGAGTTAAAGTTCCGTAACCAGAAAGTGGTGTTGTAGGAATTGTAAAAAATGAAGTGATATCTGTTTTTGTTGCAACAGAGATATCTCCAAGTGCAGTATAATTGGTTGTATAATAAACCTTTAATGCATTACCATTCCAGAATCCTACATTAACATCAAATTTTAATGTACTTGCAGCTGTAAAATCTACAGGTACTGCAAAATAAGTTACATAAGGACCTGATCCTGAATTTGCACCTAATTGGATATACTTATTATTACTAAATGTTTTCAACTGCCAATATCTGTTTCCGACCAAAGCATCGTTTACATATTTAGGATAAACCTCAAGATTTGAAGGAGTCAAAGAATAACTTTCGAAGTTTTCAAGGAAAGAACCTGAAAAAGCAATAGCAGTACCTCCTTTTGGTGGTGCAGAATCTACTCTCGCTCCAGTAAAATTAAGATCGCTTGTTTTTCTGATCAACATTTGCCAGCTTGAATTATAACGGCTTACTACAAATGTCGCATCACCATTTCCTTTTGGTAATAATTTTGAACCTTCAGAGAAGAATCCTGAATTTCTTAAAACAACATTGTTTCCAGAAGCATCTTCTAACGTTCTGTCTGTATCTGTACCAGCACCTGCAACATAATCAATAAAAGTTTTATTTACCGGTAAAATATCACCTGACGAAAACTGCACATTTGGAACTTTCACCAACATGTTAATGTATTGTTCATTTTTTGCCGCATTCAAGGTAGCTAATTCTAAAGGCTTCAAAGTAGCAACTTCAAGACCGTTACCATTACAAACTCCTGATACATATCTTGATACTAAAGATGCAGGAATTCTTCCGATAGAAAATGTAGGATCTACAGAACCAATTTTAACTGTTCCTCTATCAAGACCTAGTCTTAATCCTTTTGCATTAATTCTTATATGTGCACCTACAGGAAAATCTGCGTAGTTACTAGACTTATCAACCTCCATTTGTAAACCTACCGTAGGATTTTCAGCTTTATCCTGAAATGAAATCGTCTTATAGAAGTTTCCGTTTTCATCTGAAGAAACAACGTAACCATCAAAAATCTGATCGTTTGTAATTAAAATATATCCCGATGCAGGAGCTTGAGCTTTAAAAGCCGCCATTGTCATCGTTGTTGCAGCAAATTTGTTGTTACAGTTTACAGGTGGAGTTTCCCACTCGTCTTTCTGTACACAAGAAGTAAGAGAAATTGCAGCAAATGCAGTTCCTGTTACAATACTTAGGTATTTTTTTATATTCATCTTAATTATTTTTAAATTATAAGTTTTTTAAAATCTGAATTGTAAGTTAACGAAGTAAGACCTTCCCTGAGTATACCAGTATTTCGGAGCAAATAATGTAAATTCTCTGTCATTATCTTGTCTGAAATCCGGGAATTTTGCATTTCTGGTTTGTTCAAAACCTCCTGTAATATATCTTGTATTATCAAATACGTTATTTACAGTAGCAGAAATCAAAACGTAATATTTACCAATTACCCAAGATTTACCGGCATTTACATTAAAGAAAAATGCAGAAGGTAATTTGTTTGGCTCCAGAACTCTTCTTAATTCAGGTTCTGTAAGATCATAATAAGGAGTTCCTGTATTATTATTCTGAATAAAAGATTCTGTTCTTACCAATGCAGAAGGATCAAGATAATTATCATCAAGATAATTCCAGTTTCCTCCTATCCACCAATATTTCGGCGAATTGTATCTCGCTCCTATTGAATACGCCTGTTGAGGAGTTCCGCCCTGTCTGTAATTTTTAATATAAGCTTTTCCTAAATTCACATACGAAAGACCGTTTGAAAAAGTACCCGTTGCGTCTGAAGCAAAGTAGGTTACAGGATCGTTCTGATAAGTAAACTGTCCGAAACTAGCTAAACCTTGCAATGATAATGTAGGAAATACTTTTACATCTACCCCCATTTCTGCACCAAGATTTCTTCTTTTCACATCAGTCATTACCTGAGTTACAAAAGCACTCTGTACAACAGTCTGGTTCCCTTGATCGTCTGCATTATTAAGCTGAATACCATCTGCAAAGAATCTCTGTACAGAAGTCTCGTTGCTTGAATTGATCAAATATCCTGTTAATCTCAATTTTAAGAAAGGAGATGAAATTACATAACTAAGATCATTTGCGTTGATTACCATGTTCTGAACATTTGGAGCTACAGAACCGTTTACTCTTGGATTAATAAATAAATCTTCTAAGTATGGAGTCTGTGAAAAATAAGCACCGTTATAAACGAAAAAGTTTCTTCCGTTCAATTTATAAATTGCCTGACCCTTCAATCCGTAGTTCCAGAAGTTGTAATCCTGACCTTTTCCGAATGAATCTTTGTATAAATAATGATTGAACAGACCTTCTCTGCTTGAAGAAGAATATCCTGCCATTGCAGAAACGAAAACATCAAATTTCCCTGTAGAAAGTTTAAGTCCCGGATTAATTTTAAATTCCTGTCTTCTGAAGATGTAATCGTAAGTCATTTTATCTCCTACTCTTTTTGCCACATCTGTTTCACCATCATTGAATAATCCTGATTTTCCAGGCTGATTGGTAGCAGCAAAAGGATCTCTGTTTAAGACAAAATCAGCTCCTAAAAGATCATTCACTTCTCTGTATTGCTCAGAACGATAATTCTGATAAGATAAGTTTAATAAAAATTTAGTCGTATCATTAAAGTTGTGAGTGAAATGTGTTGCAGCATTGAAGATTTTATCATCACTCACATCATTTACAAGATAATATAATGCTCTCCTTCCTGTTTGTCCGTAATAAGTTCCGGCAGGTTGCTGCATATTTCTTCTGTAAAGATTATCCCAGTTTAGTTGAGTAATATTCGGATCAGCATTTTGCCAACCTGTCAAAGAAGTTTGATAAGCATCCTGCGCCGTTGTCATCGCTCCAGAAGGATCTTTAACAGAAGCATTCGGATCTAAAGAATCATAATAACTTGGTAAGTTTCTGTAATAAGTTGGCGAAGGATTTTGCACGTTCTGCCAATCTAAACGGGAACCTTTATCTTTACCAAACTGATAAGATACTGATGTCCAAAGATTTGATTTCGGAGTGATTTTCCAAAAATCCTGAAGCTGGAAAATAGGTTGGAAACCTTTTCTTACTCTTTCACTTCTTTGTTTTCCGTCCTGATATCCCCAATAAGAATTATAATGTACGCCTCGGTAATCATAAACTTCCTGTGTACTTGGGCTAGCTGTAGATCTTCTGTAAGGAGCAGCAATGAAGTTAAACGTCATGCTATGCTTATCATTAAACTTTTTTTCAACTCCTAAATAAGCACCGTAAGCATCATAAAAAGTACCTTCCTGAATTCCCTCTTCTGCCCATCTTCTCGCACCCATCACTGTAAACGCCCATCCTTTGCTGCTCATTCCGGAGCTGTATCTTAAAGATGTTCTGTTTCTGTAGTTTCTGTTGGTAAGCGATTGTGTAAACTGGAATCCTTTTCTGTATTCGCTCGCTTTGGTGTTCTTGTAAATAACAGAACTGTTACCACCAAAAGCATATTCTGAAGGAGCGTGATTCTGAGAAATTTCAGGGTATCTTGTAATTTCATTTAGGCCTCCCCAGTTTCCGAAATCTACGTTTCCGTTATCAGATTTAATCATAGATACACCATTCAGCATGGTTTCTCCCATTCTACCATCGATTCCTCTTGGTCTGAACCAATAAAAACCTAAATCAAAAGCAGCGATTCTGCTGAAAACATCCATTGAAGACTGAAGTAAACCAACAGTTGATGCCTGACTGCTGTTGTCTTCATCATCATCACTTTCAATGATTGCCAATCCCTGATCTGCGCTTGTGAGACTAGAATTTAAGGTAAGAACTCCTAGATCCTTCCTTTTTTCATCACTGGTCACATCAAACTCCATTACTTTGGTTTCGTAATTGGGTTTTGTTATCACCAATTGGTAATGTCCCGGCATTAAATCGACTAATTGAAAGTAACCGATTTTGTCTGCCGTTACATCATTCTCTGATCCTTTTACATCTACTTCCGCCTGCTCAATAGGCTTTCCCTGAGCATCTTTTAAGTATGCAAAAACTGTAGTCTGTGCAAAATAAAAAGATGCAGGAAGTAAAGTAAATAAAGATACTAATGATAGTTTTTTAATCATGCGTATATATACTTTGTTTTAATACTTTTTATCTTAGTTTTCAATAGGTTAAAAACTTTGGGGGCACAAATTTAATAAAAATTTACAGTTAATAATTTTTTTAACGTTATAATTTGTTAATATTGTTAAATTTCTATAATGTATCACAAATACAATTAATATTCAGGTCATAAATTTACATTTAATTAAAATGGCATGAGATAAATTTAAGTAAATTTGCAAATTAAATAATGGTAATATTCTGAAATGAGAAAAATTTTAAGTCTTGTGGCAGTCATTTTTTCGATAATGGCATTTGCTCAACAAGGAAAAGTAAAAAGAGTGGCTGCGGTAGGATTTCTGAATGTAGAAAACCTTTGGGACACCATTCGTTCTGCTGATTATATAGATGGAACAAAAGACAAATCTAATCCTGCATTTCACAGAAGCATTCCTTTAGATTCAGTTAAATTTCTGGAGGCTGAAAAATATGAAGGACAGTGGAGTGACGTTCTATTAGTAGGGAAAAAAGTTGTGAGATACCAAAGCGGATCTGAGGAATTCACCCCTTCAAGCGGAAAAAACTACAATACTAAGATTTACAAGAAAAAACTGGAAAACGAAGCAAAAGTAATTTCTGAGTTAGGTTCACAATATACAAAAACCGCTCCTGCAGTAGTCGGACTTATTGAAGTAGAAAACAGACAGGTCATTGAGGATCTTATCAAACAACCTGCATTGGCAAAATATGATTACGGAATTGTACACTACAATTCTTATGATTACAGAGGAATTGATGTTGCACTTATCTATCAGAAAAGAAGATTTACCGTAACTAACTCTCTAAAGAAAGAACTGAAAGTATATGGTGAGGAAGGAAAAAGAGAATATACAAGAGATATTTTGGTCGTTACAGGTTTATTAGATAATGAGAAAGTAGCTTTCTTTATGAATCACTGGCCTTCAAGAAGAGGTGGTGAAGCCGCATCTTTACCTAAAAGAAATGCTGCAGCAACTTTACTGAAACAGCAAATGGACAGCATAAGAATTGCAGATCCCGAAACAAAGCTTTTTGCGATGGGAGATTTTAATGATGATCCAGTAAGTGCAAGTTTAAAGAATTATCTAAAAGCTGCAGGAAGTGAAAAGGATTTGAGTGATGAAAAACCTTATTTAAATCTGATGTATCCATTATACAAAAAAGGAGTTGCTTCATTAGCTTATCAGGATGCACCTAATTTGTTTGATCAGATTATCGTATCTAAAAATTTAGTTTTAGAGAAAAATCCAAAATCCTACTCAGTTTACAAAGCAGAAATTTTTGCTCCGACCTATTTGGTAAACAAAGAAGGAAATTATAAAGGCTATCCTTTCCGATCTTGGAATGGCGATCAGTTTACCGGAGGCTACAGTGATCACTTCCCGGCGTTTGTGATCTTACAGAAAGAACCGTAAAATATTTAGCACTCTTGATGAGTGCTTTTTTTATGTTTAAAAATTTTATACAATAGATCGAAACACTAACAACAAAAAAGGTTCAGAAATTCTGAACCTTTTTTTATTTCAAGTAATTAAAGATTATTTATTGAATAACTCCTCCACTTTGTCCCAGTTCACCACATCAAAGAATGCAGTTACATAATCTGGTCTTCTGTTTTGGTAGTTTAGATAATAAGCATGTTCCCAAACATCAAGCCCTAAAACAGGTGTCCCTTTTACATCTGCAATTGGCATTAAAGGATTGTCCTGATTTGGAGTAGAAGTTACAGATACAGATCCGTCTTGGTTTTTAACCAACCAAGCCCATCCAGATCCGAATCTTGTTTTTGCAGCATCAGCAAAGTCAGTTTTGAATTTATCAAATCCTCCGTAATTTTCGATAGCAGCTTTTACGCTTCCTACAGGCTCTTTGCTTCCACCAGGAGTTAAAATTTCCCAGAATAAAGAGTGGTTAAAATGACCACCGCCGTTATTTCTTACAGCAGGTTTTTCAACACCATTTCTGCAAACATCTTCAATTGAAAGTTCTGAAAGATCTGTGCCTTCAATTGCTTTGTTTAAATTATCAATATATGCTTGGTGATGCTTTGTATGGTGGATTTCCATTGTTTTCGCATCAATTGTAGGCTCAAGAGCATCGTACGAATATCCTAATTGTGGTAATTCAAATGACATAAATTTAATTTTTAATGTTAATATGTAAATTTAGCCAATATTTAAGCCAATATCAAAAATTGAAGATTATTTTAATAAATCTTTAACATTGATACTTTTAATTCAGAATTATTCAGTTTCATAAAAACAAAAAGCACAGACCGAAATCTGTGCTCTTATAAACAATATTAACGTTAATCTATCTATTCATAGACATTAAAAATTCTTCGTTGTTCAGAGTTCCTCTGATGTTTTTGTTGACAAATTCCATCGCCTCAACAGGATTCATCTCTGAAAGATATTTTCTGAAAATCCACATTCTCTGTGAAGTTACCTCATCCAGCAACAAATCGTCTCTTCTTGTACTCGAAGAAACCAAATCGATGGCAGGATAAATTCTCCTGTTGGCAATTTTTCTGTCTAACTGAAGTTCCATGTTTCCGGTACCTTTGAATTCCTCAAAAATAACTTCATCCATTTTAGAACCTGTATCAATCAATGCAGTTGCAATAATCGTTAAAGAGCCTCCGTTTTCAATTTTTCTTGCAGCACCAAAAAAATCTTTTAGGCTTATGTAAAGCATTTGCATCGACACCACCGGAAAGTACCTTTCCTGAAGCTGGCGTCACGGTATTGTAAGCTCTTGCTAATCTTGTGATAGAATCTAATAAAATAACCACATCATGACCGCATTCTACCATTCTTTGAGCTTTTGCAAGAACAAGATTGGCAACTTTCACGTGTTTATCAGCCGCTTCATCAAACGTAGAAGCAATTACTTCTGCATTAACACTTCTTTCCATATCGGTAACTTCTTCAGGACGTTCGTCAATCAAAAGTACCATCATATAAACTTCAGGATGATTGGCCGCAATAGAATTGGCAATATCTTTAAGCAACATCGTTTTACCGGTTTTCGGCTGTGCAACAATCATTGCTCTCTGTCCTTTTCCGATAGGTGCAAAAAGATCTACAATTCTCGTAGACATTGTAGAATTATCTCCGGAAAGATTAAACTTTTCTTCCGGAAAAAGCGGTGTTAAGTATTCAAATGCAACACGATCTTTGATATACGCTAAATCACGTCCGTTAACTTCAACCGGTTTTAGTAAAGAGAAATATTTTTCACCTTCTTTTGGCAATCTTACAATTCCTTTTACGGTGTCTCCGGTTTTTAAGCCGAAATTTCTGATTTGAGCCGTAGAAACATACACGTCGTCCGGTGAAGAAATATAACTAAAGTCTGAAGAACGTAAAAACCCATAATTATCTGGTAAAATCTCTAAAACACCTTCGATACTTACCAGTCCGTCAAAATTAAATTCTTTCTTAGATTCAGTTTCTTCCTGTCTTTCAGAATTTCTGTTTTGATTTTGATTGGGATTCTGATTTTGATTAGGGTTGTGATTAGAATTTGGGTTTTGATTCTGATTAGGATTTTGATTAGAATTCTGATTTTGGTTATTGTTCTGATTTCTATTTTGAGAATTCCCGTTGTTTTGTTGAGGATGGTTTGAACCTTTTTGATTAGGATTGGGGTTCTGAGTATGACCTTGTTGCGGTCTTTTGGGTCTTTCTTCTCTTGTTTGTGCAGGAGCCGGAGCTTGTTGAACAGGAGCATCTGTATTTACAGGGGCTTCCTCTTTTTCCTGAGTCTGGCTTTCGGATGTACTTGCAGGAGTTACCCTTTTTCTTTTTTGTTTGGAAACATTTCCTGAAGGTTTTTCTTCAGTCTGTTCTTTTGGAGCTTCCTGAACGGCTGTCTCTGCAACCACTTCTTTTTCCTCTTTGGGTTCTTCTGCTTTAGGCTCTTCCGCTTTAGGAGTTTCTACTTCTTTGGGAGTTTCTGAGGCAGCCTTAGTTCTTGTTGTTTTTTTGGGAGCAGCTTTTTTAGGAGCGGCTTTCACCGCTTTTGCAGCTGCGACAGGTTTTTCTTCAGTTTCAGGAGTACTTTCTGTAGTATTGAAGTAATCTTTTGCAACTTTGGGGTTAGAAGCCTGAAAATCGAGAACTGCGAAGATTTTATCGTTATCTGTGCTGTTTCTAGCAACTTTAACGCCCAAATCTTTTAGAATTTTAGCCAATTCCGTTACGGACTTTGACCTTAACGTTTCTATGTTAAACATATTTAAAGTAAAAATGTAATTAGTTGTGAGTAAGAAAAGTAAGTCCGGTGACTTTTGTTTTCAAGTACATTGTATATTGCAAATCTACACTTATTTTTGAATTGTGCAAAATTTATGTTATTTTTGCTGTTGAATTTAAAGTTCTATGTTACAAAGGATACAAACTATTTGGATTTTGCTGTCAGTTTTAGCTGCCGCATTCCTATATATTACAGGACAGGATGTAGAGGTTTTTGGTAAAACTCCAATTATCAGCATCTCCTCAATTGTTCTGGTTCTGATAGGTGCATTTAGTTTGTTTAGCTTTAAAAACAGAAAAAGACAAATCATGCTGAATAATATCAGCATCATTATAAACGCTTTGTTGATTGGTATATTGGTGTACTGGGTACAAAACTTATCCGGAGGAATAGATTTTCCTGAGAAGGGTATTGAGCCGATTTTCCCATTGATTGCGGTAATATGTTTGTTTCTGGCAAATATTTTTATCAAGAAAGATGAGAGGCTCGTAAAATCTGTAGACAGACTCCGATAACCTTACAATGATTTTTTTTGAGTAAGAACAGCTTCTTTTGGAGCTGTTTTTTTATTTTTACATAAAGAAGTTCAATGTTTAAAAATAAGTCGGATAAGTTAATTTTCATAATCAGTTTCTGTGTTTTAGGCTTTTCTATCATGGCTTTCCTTATTAAAAAAACAAATAATGAAGACGAGTAAATCCCCAGTTTTTATGATACTGAAATACATTCTTCTGTAAACGAAAGTCTGGAAATTGGATATTTATTTAAAATTGGTAACAAAACGTATAAACCGGGTACTTATCATTATGCAATAGATGCGAAACAAAATGATGAAAGAATTATTTTTCTCACTGGTGAAAAGTCCTATTATGAAGATACCATTGTATTTAATTGGAGACAAACAGAACCTCCTTATCAAATCATTAAAAAAGCAAAAGCAGATACTCTTTACATTATTAAAAAGGGGAGAAAAATTGCTTTTCCAAAATATTCAGACAAAAATTAATATTTAACAACATGAAAAAAATAACCTACCTTTTTCTATCACTTTTCTCGGCAACCGCATTTGCACAGGAAGTTACACCAGACCGAGTAAAATCGGTTATCTCCACACTCGCTTCCGATGAAATGAAAGGTCGTGAAATAGGAACTCCTGAAAATGAAAATGCTGCCAATTACATTGCTAAACTTTTTAAAGAAAACAATCTGGAATACTGCACCGGCGATTCTTATCTTGTACCTTTCAACTATAAGGGGAAAACAGTGTATAATGTCTGCGGAATCAAAAAAGGAAAATCTGAAAAAACTTTGGGCTTTTCCGGGCATTTTGATCACATCGGCGTAAGCAAAAAAGGAGGTGAAGATACCATCTACAACGGTGCAGATGATGACGCAAGCGGAATTACAACTTTGGTAGGGATTTCTGACTATTTTAAAAACAAAAAGCCTGAATTTTCTATGGTTTTCATGGCTTTTAACGGTGAAGAAAAAGGAATGCTTGGTTCTACAGCGATTGCCGCAGATAAAAATTTAGATAAAATTTACAATAATCTTTCTGCTCTTTTTAATTTTGAAATGGTAGCCACAGAATCGGAATTTGGTAAAAATGCAGTTTTCATCACCGGTGATGAATTTTCTGATCTTGATGAACTGATGAACAGCCACTCTGAAAACGGATTAAAAATACATCCTGATCCTTATGCTTCCGAACAATTATTTTATCGCTCAGATAATGTAAGTTTTGTAAAGAAAAAAATTATCGCACATTCTATTTCTACTGCGGACATGAGTAAAATAAAACATTATCATCAGCTAAATGATGACATCAGTGTGGTAGATTTTGAAAATCTTACGCAGATTATCAACAGTTTTGGAAAGACTTTAGAAAAATTAACCCCTAAAAACTTCAATCCAAAGTATAACAGTAAAGTAAAATTCAATTAAAAACGTCTTATCAGTATATTTTAATTAATTTTGCTATCCAATTTTATTGAATGAACGAATATAGAAAAATACTAAAATTCGCAAAGCCTCATCAGAAATTCATCTACGGAAGTTTGTTTTTCAACCTTTTGTATTCATTTTTTCAGATTGCTTCTTTAGGAGCAATTTTACCGGTTCTGGGAATGCTGTTTGGTACGATTAAACCTGAAAAATACGAATCTGCCCCTGTTTATTCCGGTGATATTGTAGATCTATTTTCATACCTAAAAGAATACGCCAATTATACGGTACAAAGTCTTGTTACAGAATACGGCTCACTCAACGTTCTTGCTTGGCTTTGCATTATTACAGCATTCATGTTTTTGCTGAGAAATATTTTCAGGTATTTGGGATCTTATCTGTTGATTAATTACCGTGTGTAGGTGTCACAAAAGATCTTCGAGGTGCAATGTACCGTAAAATATTGTCGCTTCCTGTTTCATTTTTTACAGACAGCAGAAAAGGTGACATGATGTCTCGTATGTCTAATGATGTAGGAGAAGTGGAAGGTAATATTTTGGGAAGTCTTGTTGATTTAATCAACGCTCCGTTTATGCTTATCAGTACTTTGATTACTCTTTTTTGGCTGAGTCCCGAAATGACACTTTTTTCCCTTTTGGTTTTACCCGTCATGGGAACTTTGATTGCTGTAATCGGGAAAAGCCTTAAAAAAAATTCTCAGGGAAGCTCAAAATGAGATGGGAACTATTTTCTCCATTGTAGATGAAACTTTAAAATCTTCAAAAGTTATTAAAATTTTCAGTGCTGAAAAGATAATGAATAACCGCTTTATGGGTTCTATGCAAAAATGGATCAACAGCTCGATTAGTTTAGGAAGAAAAAAAGAATTAGCATCGCCAATGAGCGAATTTCTGGGATCAATTACTTTTTTAATTATTGCTTGGTACGGCGGAAAACAGATTATCGTAGAAAAAAGCATTGCTCCGGAAGATTTTCTGGTGTTTTTAGGAATGTTTTTCCAGATTTTGCCTCCCGTAAAAAGTTTGTCAACCTCTATTTCAAATATTCAGAAAGGGGAAGCTTCTCTGAACAGAGTACTAGAAATTCTGGAAGCCGATGTAAAAATTGAAGAAGTTGCAGAGCCTGTTTCTATCTCGAATCTTGATGCTCATATTCAGTTTAAGGATATTGGTTTCTATTATGATAAATCTAATTTAATCCTGAAAAACTTTAATCTTACGATTCCGAAAGGAAAAACCGTAGCTCTTGTCGGACAAAGCGGAAGCGGGAAAACGACCATTGCCAATCTTTTAGCAAGATTTTATGATGTTTCTGAAGGTGAGATTCTGATTGACAAAACCAACATAAAGCATTTAAAACTTACCGAATACAGAAAACTTCTGGGAATGGTAACACAGGAATCTGTTCTCTTTAATGATACCGTTTACAACAACATCTTGATGGGTAAACCAGAAGCTACAAAAGAGGAAGTAATTGCTGCTGCAAAGATCGCCAATGCAGATTTATTTATTACTCAGCTTCCGAATGGTTACGACACCAATATCGGAGACGATGGTGGAAAACTTTCTGGTGGACAAAAACAAAGAGTTTCTATCGCAAGAGCGGTTCTGAAAAACCCACCCATCATGATTTTGGATGAAGCAACATCTGCTTTGGATACAGAATCTGAAAAATTTGTACAAGATGCTCTGGAAAAGATGATGGAAAACAGAACTTCTCTGGTTATCGCTCACCGACTTTCAACGATCCAGAAAGCAGATTGGATTGTAGTAATGGAGAAAGGTGATATTGTAGAACAGGGAACTCACCATGATCTTATCATAAAACGTGGCACTTATCATAAACTCGTGGAGCTTCAAAATTTTGACTAAATCTTTTTAATTTATTTAAAATGAATCCTATACAAGAGTACTTCTTCAGAATAGACGAACCTGAACGAAGTACTCTTTTGTTTTTAAGAAAGAAGATCTTAGAATCTGACACAGAAAATATTACTGAAACAATAAGCTTCGGATTGCCATTTTTCAAATTCAAAAAGAAAATGCTGTGCTATTTTTATTACAGCAAAAAACATAAGAAACATTACATTAGCTTTTATCATGGTGATAAACTTAATGATCCGGAATTGCTCTCGGAAGGCAGAAAGAAGTTTAAAATCCTTTTAATTGATATGGATAAGGATTTGCCTGTTGAATTTATTTTGAGGTTAATTAATGAGGTGAAACAGTATATCAGAATTTAGTGTAATGATTTTATAATCCGTAGTGTTTTATTGCTTTTTGTTTTAAAGGATTAGTACTCCACTCTTCCCATTCTCCTGTATATGGATTATAACCACATTTTAAAGGTTTAGAAATATCTAATCCATCTGTATTCTCATGAGTTTTTTCTGTGTAAGCTCTGCAATCTGTACAAACATATCTGAATTCACAATCTCTGCAGACATCAATGCTGTCTTTTGTTAGATTCCAATACTTCTTAAAATCTTTATGATTAACTGCTTCTTCTAATTTTGTATTTTTTATGTTACCAAAACTTTGAGACATTGAAGGACAGTTTTTAATATTGCCATCTACATCAATAGATATTTTTTTGTGAAGACAGGAATTGTGATGAAGAGATTCTGTGAAAAGTTTGATATTTGAAGAAAAATATTCTGGAGTTACAATCCCACAACATGTTTGACTTTCAACATTCGCTTTTGCATAAATTATATATCCCATTGTTTCTGTTTTAGAAGGTATAAATTCATTTTCCTTACTATTTGTTATCATCAAATAAGAAATTCTAGGATGTTTTATGATTAGTTTTTCTAAATTTTCTTTTGTGGTTTCTTTAGAAAAAGGTAAAATAAAACCTATAGAATATGTAATATATTGTCTTCCTTCAATATAATTAATATATTCGACTAACTCGTGCAAGGAGGCTTCATTATAAAAACGTATTTCTAAAAACTTACAATGCAAATATTCTAACTTATCAAATGTTTTATGAATATCATAGTTTGAAGATCTATCTCTGTCTAAAATAGCATTAGAAATTTCAAAAGGATAATCGTATTCTAAACTCATTTTTGGATACCATTTTGGCGTATCTGTAAAAAAAACATATTCTTTTTCAAATAAAAACTCAAAATATTCGTCAATTATATCATCGTATTTATTTTTGTAATATGCCTTTATTTCCTCAATAGTTTTCTTTCCATCAAATTGTTTAAGAATTTGGTACAGATCATTGGTAATTACATCAAATGTATTTCTGTTTAAATCACAAATAATACTTTGTGTTGCTCCTTTTACAGCAATGCAGTTTGTATATAATTTTATAATTTCCTTAGTCATTAAAATTTATTATTTTTGAAATAGAACGATGGAAATGTTGCGTAGTTTTAATATTTGCATTTACTGCTTTTACTCTAATGCATCTTACGTCAATATTCTTATTAATTGATCTTTTCTCCAAACTTTGATAGATAACTGGCAAATATTTGATGTTTTTTATTAAAGGATTCATTTTTTTGAGATATGATTAGCAATTTTTCTTTCTATGTAGTAGTTGCAATAACCAGAGACCCATTCAAATTGTCCTTGAGGATTTATTTCTAAGAAAACAAATTCATTCTCAGGCGTCAATATTAAGTCTATGGAACATGAATTTATTCCTTTAATTTTTATAAATTTCTTCATCTTATTTTCAATCTCTTTTGGCAGTTTAAAAGGAATATTTCTGTTAGGCTTTTCGTAATTATAATTTCTAAAATCTATTTCAGTCTTGTTGTCTTTTTGCGAGAAAATAGCCATAGAAAAAAACATATTTTCAAAGTAAAAAATCCTAATCTCTATTTTCTTTTCTACATATTCTTGAAATAGAGAAGTTGCAAAATAAGTATCTAAATTGTCAATTTGCTTTTGAGATACAATAACAGTCTTATTAGAGCTATACTCTTTATCATCTAGGAAAATTTTAGGATAAAGAGTAATGGATTTAGTAATGATTCGTTGATGGTTTTTAAAAAATGACAATAAGTCTTTTTTGACATTTGTTATTATTGAGTCCGGAATATTTAGTCCTACTTTTTGAGCTAAAAACAAATCATAAATTTTATTTGATTGACGCTCTTCTTCATAATCCCCAATATATTTAGCTTTTTCTTTGTGAATCTTTTCATAAGCTTTTGCTAAACTATCTCGGTCTTTTTGTAAAAAATGAAGGAATTGATCATCAACAATAGTATTAGGAATTGTATTTACACTTCCCCTTCTATCCCATATTCTAAGCTCCCTATTTATGGTCTTAATATCAAAAGTGACAGGATAAAAATCGCTATCGTTTATTCTGTTAAAAGGTGTTTTTTTTGCTAAAAGATATTCACATACGGTATTGGAAACTGTATCATCTGCCTGAGTAATTATATTAATCGTATTTTCTTTCATATCCCTTTGGCAGATTTTGTATATCATTTAATATAGCTTGTTGCCATACCATGGGAAGAAAATATTTTTTTCGCAGAGCATCTACATTTTTCACATCTTTTATGGGTTTAAATTCGGTATATTTATTATCACTAACCAAATCCATAAATGTTATTTTTTTTTCTTCATACAGCTTTTGTCCTTCCTGCGAAGTCTGCGTTTTAAGCCCAAATGTTGTTGCCTTTTCTTTTATAACTGCATCATGATCGTCTATTAAATAACCTAAATTCACTGGTCTTAAATTCTTATTCTTTATGGCAGCTTCATAATGAGATACTACTTTGGTATAGATGCTGTCATCATATCGTGTGCAATGGTATAAAATGACATCAAGATTATTAAGGTTATGATGACCAATAGTTTTAGCGGTAGGAAAGCCATATTTACCGATTTGCTGTGCTATCCTCTTGTAATTAGACATATCTGTATCTTTCAGAAAATCTGTTTCCCTTTTTAGTTTAGAAAATGCTTCATTGGTTCGTACATATTGATCCAGATAAATAGATTCGGTTATTATATCACTAAATTCTTGATTGCTGTTCACAATAAATTTTTTCAACCCCTTGTTGTATGCTTTATAAAATTTTTCTTTGCTCATTGCCTTCAATATCAATGAGTCTTTGTTTAGCATATATTTTATCTGAAAATTTATCTCCCCCAATTCTCGTATTAATTTCAGAGCCGGTTTCTTTTTATTGTTTTTCAGATAAATATTTAATGCTGTTCTCTTATCCAAATCTGACAAAGGTTCTTCTATCCCTCGTAATATATCATAAGCTTCTTTGTACTTATTTTGTTTAATCGCTACATCTATAGCAATCATAGATTCATAATATTTTTGCTGCGCATGAGTGAACGTAAAAATCACAATGCACACCAATAGATACCATCTTTTTATCATTTTATCATCTTTTAAAAGGTAAGACAAAAAGATTAGCCTTGTCATTACTAAATGACGAGACTAATCTCTTTTAAAGAAAAACTGCGCTAAATTTAATAAATAGAGTCGGATAACTTTTGAGGACAAGATGTCACAATATCTTTCTCACCAGTTACTTTATGGTCATCATTATAGTATGTAACATCTGTAATTGTGCAATCTCCATTTTTCTTTTCCGTCATTACATAATAGTCTCCACCTTTAATTTTTGAAAGATGTTTAATTTCTCTGTTTTTAAGATTTTCTAACTTTTTCATTTAAGTTAATGTTTTGAAATTTAATATTTACTTTTTTGCCATATAACCCTGACATGGGTTTTGCTGATCAGCATCGTAATCATTATTTTGTATTGTGCACATACAAAAGGGAATAATTATAATTCAAAACTAAATAATAAATCACTTAATAAATGTGAAAAAATTTGCTATTTTTTGGTAATTTCAAGCAAATTTTGCGCAAATTTTGCGTGAAATTTGCTACATTTGTTCAAAACATTCAAACGATGATTCAAGAAAAACTAAGAGTAATAAGAAAACAGAAAGGATTATCCCAAGAAAAAATGGCAAAAATATTATCAACTGATACATCTAATTACTCTAGAAAAGAGCGTGGTGAGACAAGAATTCATGATGATGAATGGCAGAAGATTGCAGATGCTTTACATGTTCCTGTAGAAGAGATCAAAGATGAAAAAATACCCGGTATTGTTCACAATGACAACTCTACTTTCAATGATAATTCTGGCAATTATTACAGCCAGCATTTTAATATTCCAAATTCAATTATAGAAAATCTTCAGGATTATATTTCTCTGCTAAAAAATGAAGTTGAATCTTTGAAGGAAGAAATCAAATTTTTAAAATCTCAAGATTGAGTATTAAATAATTTAAATAAAAAGGAGACAAAATTTTGTCTCCTTTTTTTATGTAAATCTAATCTTTCATTCTGGCAATCACATCGATTCCACCTTTGGTTTTATCTCCGATTTTACAGATAATTTCTGTATCAAGAGGCAGGAAAATATCCATTCTTGAACCGAATTTAATGAAGCCAAATTCATGCCCGGCTTTTGCAGAATCGCCTTCGTTACAGTAAAAAACAATTCTTCTGGCAACATATCCTGCAATCTGTCTGAAAACCACTTTATGATTGGTCATACTTTCTACAGCCACCGTTGTTCTTTCGTTTTCCGTAGAAGACTTTTCGTGCCACGCTACAAGATATTTTCCGGGGTGGTATTTTTTGTAAATTACATTTCCAGACACAGGAAATCTGCAGATGTGAACATTTAATGGAGACATAAAAATAGAAACCTGAATTGCCTTTTCCTTCAGAAATTCTGTTTCTTCAACTTCTTTTATCATCACCACTTTTCCATCTACAGGTGCAATTACATTTTCTGTATGATCGAGAATATCACGATTCGGAACTCTGAAGAACCAAAATACCAAGCCGTAAATTACCAATAATGGTACAATAATCAGTAACGACCACATTTCCAGAAAATAAATAGCTAAAGCCGCTATTACGGCAAAAAGTAGACTCGCTACGATGATCGTTCCTTTCGATTCCTTATGTAGTTTCATATGAGGATATATAATTTTTTATCGCTTGATTTATTTTAAAATTGCGAACTGTGAGTTTTAAATAAATTTTTCTAAAATAAAGTACAAATATACGACAGGAACGCAGATTAAAAAACTATCAAGTCTGTCTAATACTCCACCATGCCCCGGAATAATGTTTCCGCTGTCTTTCACCCCGAAAGTTCTTTTCAGCTGACTTTCTACCAAATCTCCTAAAGGCGCAAATGCGGCAATTAAAAAACCAACAATCATCCAATTACCGCGAAGCTGCGGTTGGTACATTTCAACAAAATAAGAAAGAACCAAAGTAAGCACTACTCCTCCTGCATAACCTTCCCATGTTTTCTTTGGAGAAATTTTGGGTGCCATTTTATGCTTTCCAAAAAACTTTCCTACGAGATAAGCGAATGTATCGCTGCTCCATATCAGAATAAATAAGAAAATAACTTCTAGTGAAAAATTACTGTCATAAGATGTAAATTTTGGTAATCCTAACGCAAACGAGAATGGCAATGCGACATATATAACGGTGAAAATAAGCTTTCCGCTGTCAAAATAAAGTTCGCTTGTAAATTTGAATAAGGTAACAACGGCAATTACAATTAATGCAATTGCGAGAATTTCTGAAAGTCTGAAATTGAAATAGAAATCATGGTAAAAAAACCTTTTAGAAAACAAATAAAAGATAAACAGCACAATGGGCAAAACAACCCATTTTTCATAGCCGTCTCCAAATTTCATAATCTTAATACATTCCCACGTTCCTACCAGCAAAAGAAAAGTGATTAATCCATAATAAAGGTACTGCTGTTTTACAAGACCGGGAGAAATATGATCCAGAAGCTGGGCTCCAAATGGTGTGGTACAAAGAATAATGACTGCAATATACACAATCCCCGAAATGGTTCTCTGAATAAGATTTTTGTCCAAAATTTAAGATTTAGAAATTTACTAGTCTTCTAACAGCAATAAAAACAGCTTGGTATTATTATTGGCTGCAGTATCCAGTTTAGAATGATTTCCGCTGATTGAGGTAAGATTTTTTATATTTCCGGTGCGCTTTATTTTTCCCATTGCATCGTTCAGATTGCTTACGATCTGAGAAACATTTGCCATGATAATAATCTTAGAAGGCAGTCTGGAAGAATGATAATGCAGAATATTATTGTGAGAAAGCATTATTCTGCCGTCATAAGCAATAAGATATTCGCAGGTGATAAATGCAGCATCATTTCCACTCTCAAGTTGCGGTGTATGAGAAACTTTTACAACATTCAAAAAAATTCTGCAAGTCTCTATCACAACAAAACACAGAATTTGCACCCTCAATTTTGAGGATCTGGTTTAAAGTCTGCAAAGCTTCAGCTTCGTCAGCACAATAATTAAAAAAACCACCTGAATGGGTAAACAATTGGGCAAACTTATAATCAAGATCAGCGTTTTTCAGCGAATCTCCTAGCTTCTCCAGACTTTGCTTGTCTTCTTCTTCGGGCTGATTGGTTAGTTTGCTTACAATTCTCTTAAATAAACTCAACTTAATGTATTTTTAGTCAACTTAATACAAAAATAGAAAATTAATTAGAATTGTTTCTAATAATATCGTTTTAAAATGAAAAAACCCGGCAATTTTAAAATCACCGGGCTGTATTCAACTGAATATAAATATTTTAAATTTGAGTAGGACTTTCCGGCGCCTGAATTTCGCCTCCTTCTACTTTTTTCATTTAATGAAATCGTATTGGTTACCGGTCTTTCTGTCAATTCCGGATCCCATGCTCTTTTTCCAAATATATCTTCAAGATCCTCACGGAAAATAACTTCTTTTTCTAAAAGCTTATTCGCCAAAGCATCCAGTTTGTCTTTATTTTCTGTAAGAATTCTTACAGCTCTTTCATATTGATTTTCGATAATCATTTTAATTTCCGCATCAATCTTAGAAGCAGTAGCTTCAGAATAAGGTTTACCGAAATTATATTCTGATTGACCTGAACTGTCATAGTAAGAGATATTACCAATATTAGGACTCAATCCATAGATGGTAACCATTGCCTGAGCTCTTTTGGTAACAGTCTCCAAATCTGAAAGTGCACCTGTAGAAATATTATTAAAAATTACCTGTTCTGCTGCTCTACCTCCTAAAGTCGCACACATTTCATCCAACATCTGTTCAGTAGTCGTTAACTGTCTTTCTTCCGGAAGATACCAAGCTGCTCCCAAAGAACGTCCTCTAGGAACAATCGTTACTTTTAATAGTGGTGAAGCGTGCTCTACCAACCAACTGATCGTTGCATGACCTGCTTCGTGAAATGCTACTCTTTTCTTTTCGGATGGCTTAATAGCCATATTTTTCTTTTCGAGACCACCAATAATTCTGTCAACCGCATCTAAGAAATCTTGTTTTGTAACAAATTCATGGCTGTTTCTCGCTGCAATTAATGCTGCTTCGTTACAAACATTGGCAATATCTGCACCACTGAAACCAGGAGTCTGTTTCGCGAGGAAATCTCTGTCAACAGTACCATCGAGTTTTATTTTCTTTAAATGAACATCAAAAATCTCTCTTCTTTCATGCAGTTCCGGAAGATCTACATAAACTGAACGGTCAAAACGTCCCGCTCTCATTAATGCCTTATCCAAAATATCTGCTCTGTTGGTTGCAGCCATTACAATTACATTCACGTCGGTTCCAAAACCGTCCATTTCTGTGAGCAATTGATTTAATGTATTTTCTCTCTCGTCATTTCCGCCAGAGAAATTATTTTTTCCTCTTGCACGTCCTATCGCATCAATCTCATCAATAAAGATAATTGCAGGAGATTTTGCTTTTGCCTGAGCAAACAAATCTCTTACTCTTGAAGCTCCTACCCCAACAAACATTTCAACAAAATCTGAACCTGAAAGTGAGAAGAAAGGAACTTTAGCTTCACCCGCAACAGCTTTCGCCAATAAGGTTTTACCTGTTCCCGGAGGACCTACCAATAATACTCCTTTAGGAATTTTACCTCCCAGTTTTGTATATTTTTCAGAATTTTTAAGGAAATCTACTACTTCCTGTACTTCTTCTTTAGCTCCTTCTAATCCTGCAACGTCTTTAAATGTTGTCTGAATTTTTCCTTTTTCATCAAAAAGTTTTGCTTTAGACTTACCAATGGAGAAAATCTGTCCTCCTGGACCGCCGCCGCTACCCATTTTTCTGAATAAGATGAAATAGAATAATCCTAAAATAGCAATCCAAATTAATGCTGAAAACAATATCTCAGTAAACGGACTTTTACCTTCTGCGTAATCTTTAGATGTTTTTATTGCCGGATTATCTTGCTTTATGGTTTCAAATTTTTCTAAAAAAAGCTGTAAATCACCATATTTCAGACTGTAATCTGCTTTGGAAGACATCCCTAAGTTTGAAAAAGGATTGGTTTTGTCTTCTTTTGTTACTGTCGCTGTTTTTGCAGCTTTTGTAAGGAATACCTCGGCTTTCTGAGCCTGTTTATCTATCAATACATTCTGAACTTTTCCCGCTTGCATTTCTCTGAAGAAAGCGTCCTCGTCAATAGTTTTTGCATTGTCACCACCCAACAAATTTGAGCCAAAAAATAACAAAAGCGCTATTATCGCGATTGGAAAAAACCAGTTAAATCCTTTATTATTCATTTAATACTTTTAAAATTTTTATACTTCACTTTCTATTCTGGTGATCATAGCATCACCCCAAAGCTCTTCAATATCGTAATACTGACGCGTTTCTTTCTGGAAGATATGCACAACTACAGTAACATAATCTACCAAAACCCACATAGAGTTTTCTGTACCTTCCACGTGCCAAGGTCTGTCTTGAAGATCATTTCTTACTTTTTTTTCTACACTTCCCGCCAAAGCTGAAACTTGTGTGTTTGAATTACCACTACAAATGATAAATGTCTCTGCTACTGAGTTTTCAATTTTTGAAAGGTCGAAAATCATAATATCTTCACCCTTTACATCTTGTATGGCTTCTACAATTTTATCTATTAGCGCTTGCTTTTCTACTGTCTTATTCATTAAAATATACTATAATCTGCAAATTTATTGTTTTTCTTTTACTTTAGCCTTACTTTTAAGGCTTTAATGTTCTTAAAGTTTTCTTAAATGAGCCAACTGTTTTATCAAAAAGAGTGTTCTTCTACTAATGACGAAATTTCTCGGGTTTTACTTTACCCGGATTTAAATTTTATCGGTCTTTACACTTTTAATCAAACAAAAGGAAGAGGACAATACGGAAATACCTGGATCTCAACAGCTGAAAAAAATCTCGCTTATACCATTGCTATAAAAACCGATACCATTTCGCTCAGTGATTTCATGTTCAATTATTATACCGCCATTGCAGCCAGACAGTATCTTGCCATATTGACTGAAAAGACCGTAAAGATAAAATGGCCCAATGATATTATTCTTAATAATAAAAAAGTCGCAGGAATATTGATTGAAAAAAGAAAATATAATGATGAAAATTATTTTTTGATAGGAATCGGAATCAATATTCTTCAGGAAAAATTTGATGAAATTTCTAATGCAGGCTCTATTTTTACCCAAACCGGCGAAAAATATGATCTTCAAAATTTCGTAGAGGACTTTCATCATTTTTTAATTGAAAAATTGAAAACCCCACCTTTTGAGAATGAAATTTTAGATGACTTTAATGAAAATTTATTTCGAAAAGATGAAATATCTGTTTTTGAAATTGAAGGAGTACGACAAAATGGCACCATACGAAAAGCAGACGAACACGGTAAAATCTGGATCGAATTTGAGGACGGATTGCAATCTTTTTATCATAAAGAAATAAAACTTCTTTATTGATTTGCTCTTCTCACATACAAAATTAAAGTCAACGGAAAAAAGATAATATTGGGAAGCCACATTGCCAATGCCGGAGACAAAATTTTATTTTCAGATACTACTTTTAGAGCTTCAAATGAAAAAACAAATACGAAAGCTAACGAAATACCTATTGCCAAATTAATTCCCAATCCACCTCTTTTCTTCTGAGAGGAAAGCGAAAGTGCTAAAAAAGTAAGTAAAATGATAGAAACAGGCATCGAAGTTCTCTGATAAAGCTCATTGAGGTGGGCATTTAAGTTGCTATTCCCCTTTTCTTTTTCTCTGGCGATAAACTTTAAAAGTTCCGGAGTACTCTTATTCTGTCCCAAAAGTTCGTTGGGAAACAATTCTTCAGGAGCCTGACCATAACTTTTTCTTAATTCAAAACCTTGACTAAGTTTTTCAGAATCATTTTTATTAATGGTTTTTTCCAGATAGGTATTGAGCACAAACTGTTTTTTAGCGGGGTCCCAGAAAGCGTCATTTGCTTTAAGTTCGTAGATCATCTTTCTGTCTTTATCAAACTTTTGATAAACAAACCCATAACCTCTGTGCTCTCGTTTATTCCATGAGTTGATAAAAATATATTCTGTTTTACTTAGTTGTGCCGAAACAGGAGCTGTACCCAGAATTTTATCTTTATTGGTCTGGTTGTAAGTATAAGCTTCGAGTGCGTTTTTTTTAATATTTGCCCAAGGCAGAACAAAATGATTAACTGTGAGTGATAAAATGGCAATGAAAAGAGAGGTCATCAGATAAGGTTTAGCAAACCGGTGAAAACTTGCACCACTGCTTATAATGGCTACGATCTCCGTGTTATTCGCCATTCTGGAGGTGAAATAAATCACAGAAATAAAAACCAGGATCGCCAGAAAAGTAACTACCAGATTTATAATCCAGAAGGGATAAAAATGAATAAGAAAATACGTTACATTTAGTTTTGCATCAATCTCAGTAGCTTTTTCAATTCTAGGAATTTTCTGTTGCACATCGATCACCAACACTACAATAGACAGCAATATCAGCATGAAACTGAAAGTTCCAAGATATTTACGGATAATATATCTGTCTACAATTTTTAACATGCCGAAATTTTAAAGTCTTTGTCTTAAAACAGGTACTACAGAGTTTTTCCATTCGTAGAAATCTCCTGCTATAATATGCTCTCTCGCTACTTTTACCAAATCTAAATAAAATGCAAGATTATGAATAGAAGCAATCTGTTTTGCCAGATATTCTTTTGAAACAAATAAATGACGAACATATGCTTTAGAATATTCCTTATCTACAAAACTTGTCCCAAATTCATCCAAAGGCGAAAAATCTTTCTTCCATTTTTCATTTTTCAGGTTCATGACGCCTTGCCAAGTGAAAAGCATTGCGTTTCTGGCGTTTCTTGTAGGCATCACACAATCCATCATATCAATTCCGAGACCGATTGATTCTAAAATATTCCACGGAGTGCCTACACCCATTAAATATCTTGGTTTTTCCTTCGGCAAAATATCTGTAACCTCATCGGTAATTCTGTAAAGTTCTTCTTCCGGTTCTCCAACAGACAGTCCGCCGATAGCGTTTCCTTCTGCACCAGCTTCCGAAATAACTTCCGCTGAGATTTTTCTTAAATCTGAAAAGGTAGAACCCTGAACAATAGGGAAAAATCTTTGTTTATGACCATATAATTCCGGATTTTGTTCATTCCAGTCAATGCATCTTTTAAGCCAGCGGTGTGTCATTTCCATCGACTTTTTCACTTGGTTATATTCACTTGGATAGGCAACACATTCGTCAAATGCCATGAAAATATCTGCGCCAATCTGTCTTTGAATTTCCATTGATTTTTCTGGAGTGAATAAATGAACACTTCCGTCAATATGAGATTTGAATTTCACACCTTCTTCAGACATTTTTCTTGTCCCCGAAAGTGAAAAAACCTGAAAACCGCCGGAATCAGTAAGAATCGGAAGATCCCAATTCATAAATTTATGCAAACCTCCTGCTTCCTGCATTACTTCCATTCCTGGACGAAGGTACAAGTGGTAGGTGTTTCCTAAAATAATCTGGGCTTTAATATCTTCTTTTAGCTCTCTTTGATGTACCGTTTTCACACTAGCAACAGTTCCTACCGGCATAAAGATAGGAGTTTGTATCACGCCGTGATCTGTTACCAATTCTCCCGCTCTTGCTTTTCCCTGCGAAGTTTTTTCTATCTTAAAAAATTGCTGCATATTTTATCTTACTATTTTGGGGAGATTTGTATTGGCTTTAGATTTACTTTCCACAAAACCTTTTGCTTTAGGATCTTTCTCTAAAAGAATTTCCTGTGCATCATCCACAATTTTATTCATTTTTCCTGTTGCCACATAATATTTATAGCTTTCGACAAAATCATCTGCTTTTACATTATGGTTTTTAAGGATATATCTTGTTCCGCTTTCTAAATTTTTATTTAAATAAGTGTTGGTAACCTGATCGTTAATCGCCAAATCTGCCATGATCTCAGACATCTTATCTTTATCCAGCAGGTTTTTTGGCTTATCTATGTATTCGCTACAAGAAACCAGAAACAAAAACATCAAAAGCCCGATCAGTCTTCTCATAATTTATTGATGATAGATTTCCATTTTAAATTTAAAACTCCAAATACCGCTTCATGAATGATGCCACCGTTCATTTTGCTTTCTCCCAATTCTCTGTTGGTAAAAATAATGGGTACTTCTACAATTTTAAAATCTTTTTTGAAAGCTCTGAATTTCATTTCGATCTGAAAACCGTAACCTTTTAATTTTACATTATCCAAACCAATTTCTTCTAAAACTTTTCTCGAAAAACAGACAAAACCTGCCGTAGTATCGTGAATAGAAAGTCCGAGAATAAATCTTACATATTTTGAGGCAAAATAAGAAAGCAAAACTCTTCCCATTGGCCAGTTTACGACATTCACTCCTTTAGAGTACCGAGATCCGACTGCCATATCTGCATTCAGACAAGCTTCAAAAAGTTTAGGGAGATCATTTGGATTGTGAGAAAAATCGGCATCCATCTCAAAAATGTAATCGTAATTATTCTGCAAAGCCCATTTAAAACCGTGAATATAAGCTTTCCCTAATCCGTCCTTTGTATGTCTTATTGATAAATGAAGAGTATGAGGATGTATTTTCTGCAAGTCTTTTACAAGGTCTGCCGTTTTATCCGGAGAAGAATCGTCAACAACAAGAACATGAAACTCCTGATCCAATGCAAAAACAGCAGAAATTATCTTTTCGATATTCTCCTTTTCGTTATATGTTGGGATGATGACGAGTTTTTTCATTTCAATTTGCAAAGATATGTTATTTAAGCTTTTTATTTTATACAAAATAATCTATAATTTTGCAAAAAAATTTCCTTTGCCAATATCTCAGAATTTTACAAACCAAATAAGAATACCCGAAAATAATGATTGGGTAGTTTTTATTCTTGTAGGATGTTTTTTCCTATACATATTTATGATGAATATTGTAGAAAGAGAAGCCAACCTGAAAGATTTTCTTTTGCAGAAATATTATGACTCCAGTAACAATCTGCCCAGCTGGATCATTACTTCCTGTGTTATTACGTTGAGTTTGGCAGTTTTAATCTCACAATACGTTCCTGTAGTTCCGGAATATGCTGCAAAACTGCAGATTTTCGGGTATCAGATGAATAAATTTGGGTATAGCCTTACTGTAGTTTCGTTATTTTATTTTGTAAGAACAGCATTGGGCTTTTTATATTACCAAAGTATAGGAGACGGAAAAAAATGGAGTATTTTTTATTTTACCTCCACAAAATTCAACTTTATCCTGTCGATTTTGGTAATTATATTATGTATCACCCACTATTATTTCCCTATTGATAAGAGTAAAGCATTTTTATACTATTTTTACTTTTTTCTGTTTGTTTTTATTTTCAAAGTTTTTTTCTACTTATTTCACAGGAACAACATCTTACCTCAAAAATGGTATTATAAATTTTTGTATATTTGCACGCTCCAAATAGCACCTTTATTGATGTTATGGAAGTTATTATTTATTTGATAAAAAGTACAAGATGAGAATAAAGTCTATATTGGTTTCTCAACCGGCGCCTAGTGAGTCTTCTCCCTATCTGGAAATTGCGAAAAAGGAAAAAATAAAGATTGATTTCCGTCCTTTTATCCATGTCGCAGGAGTTGATAACAAAGAACTCAGAACTCAGAAAATAGATTTGACGCAGTATACCGGTATTATTTTCACCAGTAAAAATGCGATAGATCATTATTTCAGGTTAGCAGAAGAACTTAGATTTTCTGTTCCTGATACGATGCGCTACATCTGTCAGTCTGAAGCAATTGCAAATTATCTTCAAAAACATATTGTTTACAGAAAGAGAAAAATCAGCTTTGGAGAAAAGAACTTCGCAGATCTTTTACCATTGTTTAAAAAATTCCCTTCCGAAAAATATCTTCTTCCGTCATCTGATGTATTAAGCGCAGATATTCCGAAAACACTGGATGCTGCAAACATTCAATGGACGAGAGCGATTATGTACAGAACGGTTTGCAGTGATTTAACAGACATCAATATCGCAGATTACGATATGTTGATTTTCTTCAGTCCGCAAGGAATAAAATCTTTACAGCAAAACTTCCCGGATTTTAAACAGGGAGACACAAAAATTGGCGTTTTCGGACCTACCACTTCAGCTGCTGCAGAAGAAGCCGGACTGAAAATAGACTTAATGGCTCCTTCAAAGGAAACCCCTTCTATGACGATGGCATTAGAAAAATACATCAAAAGTTTACACAAATAGTTTCTAAAACTAGCAATCATACAGCCGTCTTTTCGCTCTAAGGAAAGATGGTTTTTTTTTAATTAAATTTGAACACAATTAATATTGAATAAAAATTGCTTTGATGTATTTTAAATTTTAGCAAAAAATTATTCAATTAAAAATCAAAACATTTCGGATGAAAACTCCTCACGCAAAAAAAATTGAAAATATACTCGAGATTCACGGTGATAAAAGAATCGACAACTATTTCTGGATGAATGACCGTGAAAATCCTGAAGTCATTAAATATCTTGAAGAAGAAAATGCTTATGAAGAAGCAATGATGAAGGAAACGGAAGCTTTTCAGGAAGAACTTTACGAGGAAATGAAAGCCCGTTACAAAAAAGATGACGAATCTATTCCCTATTTCTTTAACGAATACTGGTATATTGTGCGCTATGAAGAGGGAAAAGAATATCCTATTTTCTGCAGAAGACACAAAACATTAGAAAACCCCGAAGAAATAATTCTCGATGTAAATATTCTTGCAGAAGGTCATGAATTTTTTGAAGTTGCCAATGTTGCAGTAAGCCCGAATAACGAATTGGTTTCATTTTCTGAAGATAATGTAGGAAGAAGAATTTACAGTTTAAATTTTAAGAATTTAAAAAACGGAGAAATTCTTTCAGACAAAATAGAAAATACGACGGGAAAAGCAGTCTGGGCAAATGACAATAAGCACATTTTTTACATAAGAAAAGATGAAAGTCTTCGCGCATATAAAGTGTACAGACATGAATTGGGAACATATCCTTCAGAAGATGTTTTAATTTTCCATGAAGAAGATGAAACTTTTGACGTTAATGTTTTTAAAACCAAATCTTTAGAATACATTTTCTTAGCAAGCTCCAGTACAATTTCTGATGAGCATCACTTTATTCCTTCAGACAACGTTTTTGCAGAATGGAAAGTGATTCAGCCAAGAATTGATGATCTGGAATATTCTGTGGAACATTACAAAGACGAATTTTATATCATCACCAATGCAGACGATGCCACCAATTTCAAAATTGTAAAAACGAAGATTGACAATTGCGGAATGGAAAACTGGGTAGATGTAATCCCTCATCGCGCAGAAGTTTTGCTGGAAGGTTTCGAGATCTTCAGAGATTATCTTGTTTTGGAAGAAAGAGAACAGGGACTTTTACAGATAAAAATTATCAACGAGAAAAACGGAGAAACGCATGATTTACCTTTTTCAGATCCTACTTATACGGCTTATATTGGTTTAAATTTAGAATTCAACACCGAAATTCTGCGTTACGGCTATACTTCTCTTACCGTTCCGAGTTCTACTTTTGAATACAACATGAAAGATAAAACCACCAGACTTTTGAAACAACAGGAGGTTTTGGGCGGAAAATTTATCGCAGAAAATTATGTTTCCGAAAGAATCTGGGCAGACTCCAGAGACGGAGAAGTAAAAATTCCCATCTCATTAGTTTATCATAAAGACACCCAAAAAACAGCAGAAACTCCGGTTCTTTTATATGGATACGGAAGTTACGGACATACAGTAGACGCAAGTTTTTCTAATGTACGGCTTTCCATTTTAGACCGAGGTTTTATCTATGCTATTGCACACATTCGTGGAGGAGAATATTTGGGAAGAGAATGGTACGAAGACGGAAAAATGCTGTTTAAAAAGAATACGTTTTTCGATTTTATAGATGCCGGCAAACATTTAATTAAAGAAAACTATACTTCTTCAAAACATCTTTACGCAATGGGCGGAAGTGCGGGAGGTTTGTTGGTAGGTGCAGTTGCTAATTATGAACCTCAGTTATTCAACGGAATTGTAGCACAGGTTCCTTTTGTAGATGTTGTGACAACAATGCTGGACGAAACGATACCGTTAACAACCGGAGAATATGACGAATGGGGAAATCCTAATGATGAGGAATACTATCATTATATGAAAGAATATTCGCCTTACGACAATGTAGAAGCGAAAGATTATCCACATATGCTGATTACAACTGGTTTTCACGATTCTCAGGTACAATATTGGGAACCTGCAAAATGGGTTGCCAAACTTCGTGAGTTGAAAACCAACAACAATCTTCTATTATTTAAAACCGATATGAGTTCCGGTCACGGTGGCGCAAGCGGAAGATTTGAGTCTTTAAAAGAAGACGCTTTGGAATATGCATTTTTAATGAAATTAGAAAATAAAATTTAATTAAAAATCAGGTTTAGATTTCACTTGATTTAAATAAGATAAAACAAATTCTTAAAATATGACAGAAGCAGAACTATGGGCAAAGGTTGAAGGATTTTTTGAAACCAATTTTGACACTGAAAAACATCCGCAGATTGACACGATTTTATTTTTAATCGGCGTTCAGGAACTCGGAAGCGGACAACAAAAATATACCAAAGACGATAAACTGAATATCCTCCATATTGCAGTGTGCAGATTGCTGGAGCCTTTCGGATATTTTAAATTTACACATTACGATAAAGACGGTTATCCGCACTTTGAGGAACTTGAAAAACTTCCTGAGCTGAAACCGAATGAACAGCAGCTTCTGATGAAAAAAGCGATCATTCATTATTTTCAGGAAGAGGAATTGATTTAAATTAAAAAAGGAAGGCATTTTTGCTTTCCTTTTTTGTATTATTTTAAAAGTTCTTCAAGCTGATTCAATCCTGTTTTAAAACCTTCTTCAAAACCCATTTCCAATTGCTTTTCCATATCTTCGTCAGATTCAAAATGCATATTGACCGTCAGTTTCGTACCTTCTTCTACTCCTGTAAAACCAAACAGCCATTTCGTTTGCGGAAAATTTTCATCCACATTTCCGTTTTCGTCACAGAAAGCATCAGTTCCGTCAAAACTTCTACCCTCATTGATTTCACCATATTTCACTCTACCAAACATTTTCTCGCCTTCCGGTCCGTTCATTGAATAAAGCCAGGTTCCGCCTTCTTCAAAGATGAGGTGATGCGTTTTACATTTCCATGGTTTTGGAGCCCACCATTGATCAAGCAATTCTGCGTTGGTGAAATAATCCCAAATTTTTGAAACTTCTGCATCGTAGACTTTCATTACATAAATGCTCTTTGCATCAAAGTCTTTATTAAAAATAATTTCTGAATTCATTTAATAAATTTTATTTAAAATTAAAAAAACAAACTGAAAAAGAGTGAATTATTTCTAAAAGCAGATTATATGATTCCCAAAAAAATGTTAAAAAACAAGATTTTAAGAAACTCAACACAATTTTTTGGCGCATTTTTTGTTTATATGGTCATTAAATCTCTAATTTTAACATTTGTAATTTCAAATTATTATTCAATGAATAACAAATTCATCCCAATAATTTCAGTATTCATGACGATTTCTCTAATTGTTTTTGTTACACTGCAATTTTATTGGCTTAAAGGGTACTACGGAGCTTTGGAACAGGAGTTCTCGAATAAAGTATACACTGCTCTCGAAAATACCACAAAAACAGTTTCTGATTTAGAGGTTAATAAACTACTGAATGAAAATTATGACAAATTCAGGGATAATATCATTGCTAATAATAAACAGCCTTCTCTTACAACAATTCAGCAGACTATAGATTCAGGAACTCAGAGATCTATTGTTTATTCTAAAAATCTTATTGAACAAAAACAGCTTCCTATAGGACCGAGAGGTGATTCTCTGAGTCTTACAACGTTGTATACGGATGAAGCAGCATATAAAATAAAAAAAGACACCAACAGAAGAGAACAGCTGACTTCAGAAATCAGTCAGGATATACAAACCGGTGATTGGGGAATGAAGGAATTTGTAAAAGTGAATGGAAGTAGTTTACCGATTTCAAAACGTGTTGATGCTAAAGTTTTAGATTCAATTCTAAAGAAAGAACTCAGCATGAAAGGCATTAGCGCAAATTTCGGATACGGAGTGAGCGATAAAAACAACAAACTGACCAATGTTGCCAACAAAGTCTTTAAAGAGAAAAAAGAAGGAAACACTTATTCTTATCCGCTTTTTACCGATACGAAAGACAGAACATTATACACTCTGGCTTTAGTTTTTCCTAAAAAAGAATATTCTCTGGCAATGAACAACTGGCCAATGCTGTTGGGAACTTTTCTTTCATTATTGACGATTTTAGGAATCTACATCATTTCTATTAATTATATGATGAGGCAGAAAAAAATTGCCGAGATTAAAACCGACTTTATCAACAATATGTCGCATGAGTTCAAAACTCCTCTGGCAACAATTTCGGTAGCGACAGATTCTTTGGCGAATGACAAGATTGCCACCAATCCTGAGAAAGTAAGATATTATTCAAGCCTCATTAAGCAGGAAAACCTGAGAATGAAAAAACAGGTAGAAAACGTACTGAATATGTCTAAACTTGAAAGAAATGAAGTGAAATTATTTCTGAAAGAAACCAACGTACGGGAACTCATTAAAAAAACTACAGAATCTTTCGGGTTAATTGTCACTCAAAGAAATGGAACACTGAGACAGGAATTTAATGCAGAAAAATTCAATTTTAAAATCGATGAGTTTCACATTTCAAATATGCTCGTGAATCTTCTGGATAATGCCAATAAATATTCTCCCGAAGCACCTGAAATAAGCGTTAAAACAAGAAACGAAGGCAATTGGTATGTGATTGAAATTTCTGACAAAGGAATGGGAATGGAGACAGAAAACAGAACCAAAATATTTGAAAAATTCTTCCGTGAAGAAACAGGTAATATCCATAATGTAAAAGGACAGGGACTTGGACTTTCTTATGTAAAAAAAATAATCGAACTACATAAAGGTCAGGTAATTGTAGATTCACAAAAAGACAAAGGAAGTACATTTATTATTAAACTTCCGATGGTTTAAAAAGCAGACAGCAAAACAAAATATTAACGACAATTAAATTCATTTTTAATTATTAATTATTAAAATTATGAGCAACAGAATATTATTAGTAGAAGACGACCAGAGTTTCGGAGCAGTATTGAAAGATTACCTTTCAATTAATAATTTCGAGGTAACTTTGGCTGTAGACGGTGAACAGGGTCTTAAAGAATTTACAGAAAATGAATTCGACATCTGTATCTTCGATGTAATGATGCCAAAAAAAGACGGATTCTCTTTAGCTGAAGACGTGAAAAAAATTGACAAAAACACTCCGATTATATTTCTTACTGCAAGAAATATGAGAGAAGATATATTGAAAGGTTACCAACTGGGAGCAGATGATTATATCACTAAACCATTTGATACAGAATTACTTTTATATAAAATAAAGGCAATTCTTCAGAGAAGTTCTACTTTGGAAAACGAAGAGCAGGAACAATTTAAGATCAGCAATATTTTCTTTGATTCTATGTTGAGACAACTAAGAGTAGGTGACAATGAGTACAAACTTTCACCAAAAGAAAACGAACTTTTAAAACTATTGTGTCTTCACAGAAACGACTTTATGCCGAGAGATCTTGCATTAAGAAAAATCTGGAAAAAAGAAAATTATTTTACTGCAAGAAGTATGGACGTTTATATTGCTAAACTGAGAAAATTACTGAAAGACGACCAGGGTTTAGAAATCATCAATGTACACGGAGAAGGTTTCAGACTTTTGGTAAAGAACTAGCCGAACGTTAAAATACCAACTTAACCTATAAATTAGCAAAGCATTTAGAAATGTTTTGCTAATTTTGTTTTTTAGCATTACTTCGATATGAAAAAATATATTTTTAGGAATCATTACAGCAGGAATTTTAGTTATCTCTTGCAAAAAAGACGAAAAACCTACTTACATAAAAGACGAAGCCGGAGTTCAGCAATCTGCACCTACGGTTAACAATACTCCACAACCGTCACTTTTGAATCAGGCAGGAATTCAGACAGCATCTCCAAACCCTCCATCTGTTGCGACAGCTCCCGGAATGAATCCTCCTCACGGACAACCGGGACATCGATGTGATATTCCTGTAGGACAGCCATTGAGCAGCAGTCCCACAAATCAGCCAACAACTACACAGAATGTAACCGTAAATGGCAATAATCCTATTCAGATCGATCCTAATTCGGTAAGTCCGGGAAAAATAATGATTGACCAAAACGGTCAACAGGTAAAAAACAGTTCCGGGAATGAATCCTCCACACGGACAACCGGGACACCGATGTGATATTCCTGTCGGTCAGCCTTTAAACAGTAAACCTACACCTCAGGCGACAGCACAAAATATTCAGCCGCAAGTAGTTTCTCAACCTGCTCCGGCTCCTCAAACTGTAGCCAACAATACGGGTCCGAAACCAAAATTAAATCCTGCTCATGGTGAACCGTGGCACGATTGCGGTAAAAAAGTTGGCGAAGCTTTGTAATTATTTTGTAAATTTGCAGCGTGAAGTACATTCAGGTTTTATTAATTATCTTTTGCTTGGGAATTTTTTTGATTCCTAAAGATAATTTTTATGCCCGAGCTTCCCAGGAAAACTGCTGTAAAGCAGATTCTAAAAAAGAAAGCTGCTGCGAGAAAAACCACGACAATCACCATGATTCAAAGGACAGTAAAGAAAAATCCTCCTGTAAAGATGATTGCTGCTCATTCTGCATGACGTGTCATACCTTTGTAGAAAATCTTTCTGCTAAGTCTATTTTCATAGATTATTCAATATTTGCAACAGATAGAAACGTCTCGTTTCACTATTCTGATCCTTACATTTCAAACAATTTAAAAGATATTTGGCAACCGCCAAAACTAGGTTAATTACATCAAATTATTCATTAAAACTTTAATGAAACTTTTTTTAATTAATCTAAATTTCAAATAATGAAATCATATACTACCAAGATATTTCTTGGCTTATTCCTGTTATTATCATCTTTCATCTCTGCACAAACCCTTACTAAAAACCAGTTTCAGGTGAAAGGAAACTGCGAGATGTGCAAAGACAGAATAGAATCTACCGCATTGAAAGCAGGAGCAACCGCAGCAAGATATTCCATTGATACACAAACGCTGACTTTAGAAACATCAGAAAATATTTCGCCTGAATCTATTCTGAAAAAGGTAGCAGAAGCAGGACACGACAATGAAAAATATAAGTCGTCTGACGAAACGTACGAAAAACTTCCGAGCTGTTGTCATTACGAGAGAGATACAGAGATGAAAATTCCGGCAGCAGAAAATCTTCGTCCTTCTAAAGCCGAAAACGAATTTTTCGTAAAAGGCAATTGCGAATCGTGCAAAGCCAGAATTGAAAAAGCAGCAAAAGATGCTGGTGCAAAATCTGCAGAATGGGATGCAGAAAAACAAACCGTTATTCTGGATTTCGATTCTTCTAAAACTTCAGCAGATAAAATTCTGAAAAAAATTGCTGATGTAGGTCACGACAACGAAAAATACAAAACTTCTGATAACGTTTATAAGAACCTTCCAAGTTGTTGCCTTTACGACAGAGAAACTCCGATGGGCGCGCCTAATCCGAAAGTGCATGCCGATGAAAATTTAAATGAGAAAGATGCAGATGGTCACAATCATTCTGGGGAAAGAAAAACAGAAAGTCATAATGAGAAAAGCATTGAAGAAGTAAAATTATCCGTTTCAAAAGCAGCAACTTCCATCAGTAAAAAAGATGCAGGATTGGTTTTTAATATTGATTCAAAAGAGCTGTTAAAAGCAGCATGTTGCAATCTTTCAGAAAGTTTTGAAACCAATGCAACTGTAGATGTATCATTCAACAATGCAGTGACAGGAACAAAACAGCTGAAAATGCTGGGTTTAGATCAAAAATACACCAGTTTAACGAAGGAACTTTTGCCTGAAATAAGAGGAATTGCTTCGGCTTATGGTTTAAATCTCATTCCCGGAAGATGGATTGAAAGCATTCAGCTTACCAAAGGAGGAAGCACTGTTACGAATGGTTACGAAAGTATTACAGGACAGATTAATACGGAACTCATCAAACATGCTGACAAATCTGAAACATCTTTAAACCTGTTTTCAGATTTTAATGGAAGAGCGGAAGCCAACATTACTCATGTTGAGCCGATCAACGATCATTGGACACAAACGTTTCTCTTACATGGAAATGGAACTTTTGGAGATACAGATATGAATAACGACGGTTTTCTTGACAGACCGAAAGGATCACAAATCAACGCAGCTTATTTATTGAATTTCAACGATTTGGAACACTCTGGTTTTGGTTCGCATTTCGGAATTAATTTCGTGAAAGATGAAAGAACTGCCGGACAAACAGATTTTAATAAAAAAAATTGCTCAGGATAAACAAACTGCTTACGGAGTTGGGATTGATATATCAAGATTCCAGGTTTGGAATAAAACAGGATACGTTTTTAAGGGAAAACCTTATCAGAGTTTAGGCTGGATGAATCAATATGTTTTTCATCAGCAGGACAGCTTTTTCGGGTTGAGAAATTATTCTGGACGACAACACACCTATTATTCAAATTTAATCTTTGAAAGCATTATCGGAAATACCAATCATAAATATAAAACCGGAGCAAGTTTTATGTATGATTCTTACAACGAAGATTATCTTACCAATCAGTTTAAAAGAAATGAAATCGTTCCCGGAATTTTTGCAGAATATACTTTAACGGGTTTAAAATATACTTTGGTAGCAGGAGCACGAGCCGATTTTCATAATTTGGCAGGAACTCAGTTTACACCGAGATTGAATTTTAAATATGATTTCACGCCACAAACCATTTTAAGACTTTCGGCAGGAAGAGGCTTCAGAACAGCTTCTGTTTTTTGCAGAAAACCAACAATATTTTGCATCCAACAGAAATATTCAGATTATCGAAAACGGAGGGAACATTTATGGCTTGAAGCCGGAAATTGCATGGAATTACGGAGCAAGTTTACAACAGGAATTCAAACTTTTCGGAAGAAAATCTACTGTAGTTGCAGATTTTTTCAGAACAGATTTTCAGGATCAGGTTTTGGCAGATCTGGACAGATCACCTCAACAACTTGTTTTTTATAATCTGGAAGGAAAATCTTTTGCCAACAGTTTTCAGACTCAATTGAATTTTACGCCTTTCAAAAATTTTGATGTGAGATTAGCTTACAAATATTATGATGTACAAGCTGATTATATGGACGGAAGAAGAGAAATTCCTTTTTATGGCGAAGCATAGAGGTTTTGTAAATTTTGCTTATGCCACCAACAAAAATACCAGAGGCGGATTCTGGAGTTTTGATACTACTTTAAATGTAGTTGGAAAACAAAGGCTTCCCAATACAGCAGGCAATCCTGCAGAGTTTCAAATTCCAACGTATTCAGAATCGTATGCAGTTGTAAATGCACAGATTTCAAGAAATTTCAATCAGAAAATACGAGCCTATTTTGGTGGTGAAAATCTTACGTCATACAATCAGAAAAATGCAATTGTAGATTTCAGAAATCCTTTCGGAAATTATTTTGATGGCGGAATGATCTATGCTCCCATTATGAAAGCGAACTTCTATTTGGGATTGGATGTAAGCTTTTAATTAACATATTTTTAAGCATGGTTTTAATAATTTAATGGTATTAAGATCATGCTTTTTTGTATTTTTATATTTCTATAAAATATTAATATATGAAACGTAATGCAACAGCCGTTTGGAATGGTACCGTAAAGGACGGAAAAGGTCATTTAACCACTCAAAGCACAACATTAAATCAAACTCAATATTCTTTCAGCAGCCGTTTTGAAGAAGGGGTAGGAACAAATCCTGAAGAATTATTAGCAGCAGCTCATGCAGGTTGTTTCACGATGAAACTGAGCGCAGAGCTTTCTCAGGCTGGTTTTACGCCTGAAGAACTGACTACAAAATCTGTGATCACTTTGGATCCGGGTGCAGGAAAAATTACAAAATCTGAATTGACTCTGACCGCAAAAATCCCCGGGATTTCTGAAGAAGAATTTCAAAAGTATGCAAAAATTGCAGAAGAAGGATGTCCTGTAAGTGCAGCTTTCAATTTTGAGATTACTTTGAATGCTACTTTAGCCTAAAATAAAAAATAAAGTCTGAGCTTTATAGGAGTCTCAGATTTTATTTTAAATTAAAATATACCAATCGGTATATTTTTAGTATATTTGCAATTACTTCTTATACAAAAATGTCTAAAGCAGAAAAGACAAAACAATTCATCATCGAAAAAAACCGCAGCCTTGTTCAACAGCAAAGGCTACACAAGAACATCATTATCTGATATTTCTGAAGCAACCGGTTTAACAAAAGGAAGCATCTACGGAAACTTTGAAAACCGGGACGAGCTCGCAATTGCTGTTTATAAATTTAATTCCGGTCTTCTGGGAAAAAATTTACTGAGGTCATTCGGTGACGAATTTCCTACTCTACTAGATAAACTCTACGCATTTGTTGCATTTTACCGCAAAAACTGGCATTTTGTTTTCGCAAACGGAGGTTGTCCCATAATGAATGCAGCCACAGAATCGGATGATACTTTTCCGAATCTGAAAAAACAGGTTGCTATTTCTTTTGAAAACTGGAAGAAAACGATATCTAAAATCATTGTAAAAGGTCAGGAAAACGGAGAATTTAACAAAGAAATAGTTGCAGACGAATTTTCGTCACTTTTCATCATGCTGATTGAGGGCGGAATTCTGTTATCAAAAACAACAGACGACGAAAAATACCTTCATCTTGCTTTAGACAGAGTAATATCAATCATCGACAAAGAAATAAAAAAGAATCCGTCATAAATTATTGCTATGGATAAACTCGCAAAACTACAGACTTTTATCGGAAAAGAATTTACAGATTCTCCTTCACCTTTCATGCGGTGGCTGAATCCTGTTGTGGTTTCTGCAGAAGAAGGACATCTGGAATTTCTTTATAGAGTAAGAGCAGAATGGCTGAACCCGATGGGAAATCTTCATGGTGGCGTAACTGCTGCAATTATGGATGATATTATTGGCGCAACGATGTTTTCACTGAATGAGAAAAATTTTATTGTAACAGTAAATAATACCATCGATTATTTTTCTACCGCAAAAGAAAATGATGAAGTTCTCGCCGAAGCAATAATCATTAAAAGAGGAAAACAATTTGTAAATGCGCAATGCGAAATCTGGAATGCAGACAAAAGCCGTCTCATTGCGAGAGGTACTTCTAATTTATTTAAAATCAATAACTAAACATAAAATATTCATGTGACGCGGCATGATTATTAAGCTTTAAAAAAAATATAATGTATATATGAAATCGTTTTACCAATTATGACTCACAATCAAATTACCAGCGATAATATATATGCTTAAAAAAAGAATATAATTTATATATGAAAAGAGTTGTCATCACAGGAATGGGTGCAATAACACCTTTGGGAAACAATGTCGAAGATTTTTGGCAAAACAGCATCAACGGAAAAAGCGGAGCAGATTTAATTACGCATTTTGATACAGAAAAATTTAAAGTTCATTTTGCCTGCGAAGTGAAAAATTTTGATCCTAAAGTTCACCTTACACACAACGAAATAAAAAGAAGTGATCTTTTCACTCAATATGCATTGTATTCATCTGCCGAAGCAATACATGATTCAGGTTTAGATTTTGAAAAAATGGATCCGTTTGATACCGGAGTAATCTGGGGGACCGGACAAGGCGGAATGTGGACTTTCGAGCATGAAGTAATGGAATTTGCAAAAGGAGAAGGCAATCCCCGTTTCAATCCTTTTTTCGTTCCTAAATTTATTGCCAACATGGCATCCGGAATGATCTCTATGAAGTTTGGTCTTCAGGGAATTAACTATACTACAGTTTCTGCCTGTGCAACAGGAAATACTGCAATTATGGATGCCTTCAATTACATCCGTCTTGGAAAAGCAAAAGTAATTATCAGCGGAGGTTCTGAAGCAGCCATTACTCCGGCTTCAGTTGGCGGATTTTCTATCATGAAAGCGATGTCTACAAGAAATGAAGATTTTGCAACAGCAAGCCGTCCTTACGATGCAGACAGAGATGGTTTTGTAATGGGGGAAGGTGCAGGATCTTTGGTATTGGAAGAATATGAACACGCAAAAGCCCGTGGTGCGAAAATCTATGCCGAACTTGCAGGTGCAGCAATGACAGCCGATGCTTATCATATGACGGCGCCTCATCCGGACGGAGCCGGAGCAATAAAAGCTATGCAGCTAGCTTTACAGGAAGCGGGTGCAAATGCAGAAGACATTCATTACATTAATCCTCATGCTACCTCTACTCCACTTGGAGATTTAATTGAATTGAATGCGATCACCAAAATTTTTAAAGGAAATACCAATTTAGACATCAGCGCAACCAAATCAATGACGGGTCATTTGTTGGGTGCAGCAGGTGCAGCTGAAGCTATTCTTTCTATAAAAGCTATTCAGACAGGAATTATTCCACCAACCATCAATGTAAAAAATGTTGACGAGAGAATTCCAAGAGATATTAATATTGTTTTCGACGAAGCTAAAGAGAAAGAAATTAATTTTGCCTTAAGTAATGCTTTTGGTTTCGGAGGACACAATGCAACTCTGGTTTTCAAGAAGTTTAAATAAAAGAACAATCAATATTATAAAATCAAAAAGCAGTCTATTGTAGACTGCTTTCTTTTTTTTATGCTTTTAACCATTCTGATGACGAAAGATAATTCTCATCAGGATAATAAATAAAGAGACAATTTTTTCCTTTTATCGTGTTGATGATAGGTTCTGTTAAAGCTCTTGGAATTGCAGGACAACCCCAGCTTCTTCCTATTCTTTTGTGCATTGCTGCAAACTCTTCACTTACATAATCTGCACCGTGCATTACCACTGCTCTTTTATACGCTGCATCGTTAAAACCTTTATCCATTCCTAAAAGTTTCAAAGAATAGCCGTTATCACCATTGTAAGTAGATTCTGTAATGTAAAAACCCATACTGCTCTGTAATGAGCTTTCGGTATTAGAAAAATTAGTGGCAAATTCTTCACCTGTATTTTTTCCGTGGGCAACCAGAGAGTTAAATAATACTTTTCTTTCCTCGGTATCTATTACCCAAAGTCTTTTTGTATTGGAAGATAAAGAGAAATCGCAGATTGTTAATAAGTGTGCGGTTTCATCTAATTTTCCTGCTTTTTTAAGGTTTTCAAATCCTAATAAAGCTTTTGCAAATACATCAAACTGAAGTTTGTGATCGCCATCAAATAATATGGAATTATAAAGTTCTTCAGAAGAACTCACGTTGTTGTTTGTTTTTTTTACAGATTTTGTTTCAATTGAAGTTTCTATTTTTTTTGTGCTATTGATTGTATGATCATTGTTCTTTTTCGGTGAAAGATAAAACGAAGTTGAAATTACATACACAATGCCTAATAAGCTATAAAATCCTTTCATTAATATTATGTTACTTTAAATTTGCGGGTACAAAATTATAAAAACATAATTGCCTTTCCGTAAAATAACGGAAAGTTTAACTGAATTTAAGAAAGTTTAACTTAATGATTATCTGATACTAAGCTTTTATTTTTGTGAATCTGGAACAAACTCTAAACTTATAGAATTCATGCAGTAACGTGTACCAGTAGGAGCAGGACCATCATTGAAAACATGACCTAAATGAGAATCGCAACGTTTGCAAACTACTTCTATTCTTTCCATGCCATGAGACGAATCTCTTTTGTAAACTGTACCTTCTTTATCTGCTTCAAAAAAACTTGGCCATCCGCAAGTAGATGAAAATTTAGAATCTGAACGGAACAAATGATTGCCGCAAACTGCACAGTGATATTCTCCCAACTCATCAAACTCATTATATTTACCTGTAAATGGTCTTTCTGTATTGGCTTCTCTTGCAATAGCATATAAATCCGGAGAAAGAATTTTTTTCCATTCTTCATTTGAAACATTTAGTTTCGTACGGTCAGTTCTTGAGTAATATGGATTGTTTTTTGCTTCTGTATTTTCCATAGAAGTTACTTTATTAGGTTTTTGAGTCTGCGAACACATTTGCAGAAAGGTTAATAAAAATATTGAAATAAAAAATTTCATAATCAATTGATTTTGGAACAGAATGCAAATTTTAATCCGTAATTGTTATTCGGGGTCATCTTTGTTTCGGTTTCCACACCAAATTTACTAAATTTGATCGTATGAATGATGAACTGAAAAGAAAACAGCTCAATAAATATAAAGCTTTTGCCACCGGACTTTTTGTTTTGATGGCAGTCATTTTTGTAGTCACCACAATCCTTCAGAAAACACATGATTCTCATTGGATAGGCTATGTAAGAGCATTTTCTGAGGCCGCAATGGTAGGAGCTTTGGCAGATTGGTTTGCCGTAACCGCACTTTTTCGCCGCCCTCTCGGTTTGCCTATTCCGCATACAAACCTGATTGAAAACAGCAAACAGAAATTGGGTGATAATCTAGGGAATTTTGTGGTTTCTAATTTTCTCTCGCCGGAAACCATCCGTCCTTATATTCAGAAAATAAAAATTTCAAATTTTGTGGGAGAATGGCTTTCAAAAGAAAGAAATCAGGAAGCTTTAATCAAAAATATTTCGGACATCATTTTGGATATTCTTAACAAACTTGATGATTCTGAAGTGAGTACGTTTATCAGTAAAAAGGTTTCGGAAATGACTGATACTATTCAGCTTAACCAAATTTTGGGAAACGGAATTATTTATCTTTTAGACAAAAATGATCATCAGAAAATCGTTACCAATCTTTCCAAACAGATTAAAGAATATCTTATTGAAAACGACGGAATGATTCAGGAAAGAGTAAAAAAAGGAAGTTATTCTTTTATTCCTTCTTTTGTAGATAACAAAATTGCCCAAAAAATCGCAAGCGGACTTTCAGATTTCTTCCGTGAAGTAGAAGAGGATACCAATCACGAAATCAGATCTTTAATTACAAAAAAGATTTATGATTTTTCTAATGAATTAAAGGAAGATCCGAAATGGAATGACGAATTTAAAACCATTAAAAATGATTTTCTGAGAGATGATAAATTAAAAGAATATTCAAACGACATCTGGAATTCAATTAAAAAAACACTGAGTACAGAATTGCAGGAAGAAACTTCTTCGCTTAAAAAATACATTACAAAAAACCTGAACGAGTTTTCTCAAAATCTTAAAACCGATGAAAATCTTCAGAATAAAATTGACAATTGGGTAAGAGTAACTGCTTACAAATATATTCTGAGAAACACCCATCAAGCAGGAAACCTCATCAGTTCAACAGTCGGAAACTGGCAAGGTAAAGAATTAAGCGAAAAGCTTGAATTAGAGGTTGGTAAAGACTTGCAATTCATTCGTGTAAACGGAACTTTAGTTGGAGGATTGGTCGGTTTAATAATTTATACGGTGTCACATTTTTTTCCTGTAACTAAACACAAAAAAGCAAAGTCGCCAAGACTTTGCTTCTCATTATTTTTATCTTAAAAAACTACTTTGAAATTCTGCCGGCTCTCGTCAAAAGCTCCTGATTAATATCATTAATCAATTGCGGACCTTCATAAATAAAACCTGTATACAACTGAATCAAAGTTGCACCTGCATTCAGTTTTTCAATGGCATCTTTTTGCAGAATGAATTCCGCCAACTCCGATAATCGGGAAAGCTCTGTTGCTTTTATCTGAAAGATATTTAATCATTTTTGTGCTGCGTTCACGAATTGGTTTTCCGCTCAAACCGCCGTTTCCGATTTCTGATAAAACTTCCGGTGACGTTTTCAGACCTTCTCTGTTCACAGAAGTATTAGAAACTACAATTCCGTCGATTTTTGTTTCTGCAATCAGTTCTATAATTTCGTCCAATTGCTGATTATTCAGATCCGGGGCTATTTTTAGAAGAATTGGTTTTGGATTTACTTTGGTTTGATTAATTTCTTTCACAGCTGTAATAAGCTCTCTCAAATACTCAACATCTTCCAGTTTTGCGTGACTTCCAACATTCGGGCAGCTTACATTCAGTACAAAATAATCTACGTAAGGATGAAGACCTTCAAAACAATCCAAATAATCTTGGGTGTAATTTTCAGGTGTTGTGTTCGTGTTTTTTCCGATGTTTCCACCGATAATAATTTTGCCTTTGTTGCCTTTAAGTTTTTGAATCGCCGCTTCAAGACCATCATTGTTGAAGCCCATTCTGTTGATAATTCCGCCATCTTCAATCAGTCGGAACAATCTTTTTTTAGGATTTCCGGATTGAGCTTTCGGCGTTACGGTTCCAATTTCTACAAATCCAAATCCTAAATCTCCCAGTTCATTAAATAAAACTGCATTCTTATCAAAACCGGCAGCCAAACCAACTGGGTTCTTAAATTTTAAGCCGAAAACTTCTCTTTCAAGACGTTTGTCTTCAACAGGTTTTGGAAGGAATAATCGGGTAAGAAATCCGAAATTTTTAAGCATTGAAAAAGTAAAGTGATGAACTTCTTCGGGATCGAATTTAAAAAGAATCGGACGAATGAGCGATTTGTACATTGAAAAAAAGTTTTACAAAAATAACCATTTTAAATTGAATGATTTCTTAATGTGGGATATTTTATGGAAAATGTATTATAAACAATATCTATAAAAACATAAATATCTGTGTAATGTGCTAAAATCTACGATCGTTTGTTAAATTTCTTTAGGAGCTATTTCCCGCTTTACATTACAATCTTTATTTGCAAAAAAGGATTTTCATTGCAATCGGGGCTAGATTTCGGTCATTAATTTAAATTTGAGAATTGTTCACAAGGTTTGTCATCCTGAAAGGATCTAGACGCGAATTGTTTATAATGTTTCTAATACTACGTTTAGATGCTTTCAGCATGACAAACTGTATGATGATGGAAATTAAGAATAAGAACTCAAATCAAAATTTAAAATATCTCCTACTCTTTTAAAATCATCATCAATAGTAGCTTTTACCGTGATTCTTTCGTTGGAAAGAGGATGATTAAAGACCAATTGATGAGCGTGAAGTGTCATTTTGTTAATTCCAAAAGTTTGAAGCCACAATTTATTCTGTTTATTACAACCATGTTTTCTGCAACCTAAAATCGGATGCAGAATATGTTTAAAATGTTTTCTCAGCTGATGAAATCTTCCAGTAGCAGGAATCGCTTCAACGAGACAATATCTCGAAGTTGGATGCTTTAAAAAGGGTAAATCTATTTCCGAAGTCTGTAAACGGCGATAATACGTTATTGCATTTTGTGTAATTTCATTTTCGTTAACCAGATCATAATCAATAGTTTCTTCCTCTTTCGTCCAGCCTCGCAGAATAGCGATATATTTTTTTTTCAACCATTTTATTCTCAAATTGGGTACTCATCATTCTCAGCGTTTCTTTATCTAAAGTAAACAATAAAACACCCGAAGTTTTTCGGTCTAAACGATGGACAGGATACACTTTTTGTCCGATTTGTTTTCTCAGTTCCTGAATCGCATACGTATCTGCTTCTCCGGAATAAAAAGATTTGTGAACCAATAATCCGCTTGGTTTGTTAATGGCAATAAGATGTTCGTCGCGATAAAGGATTTCTAACATGGGACAAAACTAAAGATAATTAGTTTTATAATTCTCTTTTAAAAGTGTAAATAATACCATAAAAACTTCCTCCGTAATCCCTACTTTCTGCAGTTACCAATTCCCATCCTTCACTTCCGTATTGATTTAGGGTTTTATCAATATCTGCAGGTTCATATTTGGTCCCCCAAAATCCTTTAGGCTCAATAATCACTGTTTTGTATTCGAATCTTTTTTTTTCATAGGTAGATATTTGTTTTTAAAGATATATTCTATTGGGAATTTAAGTTTAAATCTACAATAATATTCAAATCTTTTTAATCTACAACCCTAAATCTCATAGGTTTTTAAAACCGATGATGTTTGCTGTATTGTAATCAGTTTTTCAATAGCCCTGATTGAAGCGGCATCCTTTTTCCGGTTGTGGCATGAAATGGAAAGATGAAAAAGATATAGCGGAAAGCAGGTTCCCGGCTTCTAATAATTTCAAAGTTAAAAACTTCCATCCTCCATCTTCCTTACTTCCTGCTTTTTCACTATTTTTGCAGTTCAGACGTAAAAAAAAATTATGGCAAAGCAAGAAGATGTTTTCAAGAAAGTGATTTCTCACGCTAAAGAATACGGTTTTATTTTCCCTTCTAGTGAGATCTACGATGGTTTATCCGCTGTTTATGATTATGGACAGAATGGTGCAGAACTGAAAAATAATATCAAACAATATTGGTGGAAAGCGATGGTACAGCTGAACGAGAATATTGTGGGAATTGATTCGGCAATTCTGATGCACCCAACAACCTGGAAAGCTTCTGGTCACGTTGATGCTTTTAATGATCCTTTGATTGACAATAAAGATTCTAAAAAACGTTTCAGAGCAGATGTTTTGGTAGAAGATTATTGTGCGAAAATTGAAGATAAAGAAAATAAAGAAATTGAGAAAGCAGCGAAAAGATTCGGAGATTCTTTTGATAAAGCTCAGTTTGAAGCGACAAACCCTAAAATTTTAGAATACAGAGCCAAAAGAGAAGCTATTCTTTCAAGATTGGCAAAATCTCTGGAAAATGAAGATCTTGCTGATGTAAAAGCATTAATTGAAGAACTGGAAATTGCTGATCCCGATACAGGTTCTAAAAACTGGACGGAAGTAAGACAATTCAATTTGATGTTTGGAACTAAGCTAGGTGCTTCCGCAGATTCTGCGATGGATCTTTATTTGAGACCTGAAACCGCTCAGGGAATTTTTGTTAACTTTTTGAATGTTCAGAAAACTTCCCGTCACAGACTTCCTTTCGGTATTGCACAGATCGGAAAAGCGTTCAGAAACGAAATTGTTGCAAGACAGTTTATCTTCAGAATGCGTGAATTCGAACAGATGGAAATGCAGTTCTTCGTGGCTCCGGGAACTGAACTTGAATTTTACGAACAATGGAAGCAAAAACGTCTGAACTGGCACAAAGCTTTAGGTTTGGGTGATGAAAATTACAGATTCCATGATCATGAAAAATTAGCGCATTATGCTAATGCAGCTGCAGATATCGAGTTTAATTTCCCTTTTGGGTTTAAAGAACTGGAAGGTATTCACTCAAGAACAGATTTTGATTTAAAGGCGCATGAAGAATTTTCAGGAAGAAAACTTCAGTTCTTCGATCCGGAAAGAAATGAAAACTATGTTCCTTATGTTGTGGAAACTTCGGTAGGTTTAGACAGATTATTCCTTTCTATTTTCTCTCATTGTTTAAGAGACGAAGTATTGGAAGATGGTTCTGAAAGAACAGTTTTATCTTTACCTCCTGCTTTAGCCCCAATTAAAGCAGCGATTCTTCCGTTAATGAAAAGAGATGGTTTGGCAGAATACGCAGAGAAAATTTTCAACGATCTGAAATACGATTTCAATTTATTCTACGAAGAGAAAGATGCTATCGGAAAACGCTACAGAAGGCAAGACGCCATCGGTACACCTTATTGTATCACAGTAGATCACGATTCGCTTACCGATCACACCGTGACGATAAGAGACAGAGACACGATGCAGCAGGAAAGAGTTGCTGTTTCTGATCTGAGAAGAATCATTGATGAGAAAACAAACTTCAGAAATTTACTTTCTAAAATATAGACAGAAGCCTTGAGAAATCAGGGCTTTTTTAATTTTAAAATTTCAGTTTTTTTTATCTTTTCCTTAGGAATCTAAATTACATTCTAAAAAGCATTGTCGAGATTCCTACGGAATGAAAATATTGAGTTGATTTTGAAAACATTTACTTTCAATTCGTAAATATCTAAAATTTTCACTAAAACTTTCATTTCAAATTTGAGCCAAAAGAACATTGAGCCAAATTCCATTGAATAAATTTCATTAAAAATATCAGAAAAAAATATTTTCATCAACATATCTTATCTATCCTTGAATTCACTATTTTTGGATTTCAATAATAACTATGAAGAAAATATATTTTTTACTGTTTGGATTAACGCAAACTTTTGCTTTTTCTCAAACTCAGGATTTGGCATCTTTAGCTTCCGGACAAAACATAGGAATGAATGCACTTTTTGATACAAAACAAAATCTTTACGGCTATGTATCAATGTATTCTTACGGCAAAACAGACAAAAAAACGCAGAAATTCGAATATGTGATTTTGGATAAAAACCTCAACCCTGTTGCGAATAAAGAATTTGAAGCCGGACTTTTAGTCTCCAATTACTACGGATATGTAGATTTTAAAGGACAGATCATTCTGCAGCCTTCTGATTTTAATTATCTCCAGGCTTTTCCAAAAGATGCAGCTTCACCTGTCTCCATGGTTATTGATCCCAAAACCAATACCGTAAAACCTAAAGTATACTATGATTATCTGGAAAACGGAACTTTTGTGGAAATTAATCAGCCAAAAAGCTTTAAAGAAGAACGAAAAGAAAACCGTGCAGAGAAAAGAGACAAAGGATACAATTATGTTTCTTCTGTAGCAGAAATAAAAGAAGGAGGCTATATTGCTGTAGAATACAATGATTACGGAAGATACGTCAATAAAAACAGCCTGATTAAATTTGATGATAACAAAAAAGAAATCTGGAGATACAGCTACAATACAAATGGTGATAAAAAAGTATTTTCGGATCTTACCATTTTGGATAAAGATGAAAAAAGCATCTACGGGATTTTAAGAAAGGTAAACGATGATGATAAAACGTTTTCTCTTGTCGTAATTGATATGAAAACCGGAAAAGAAATTTCCAACAAACCTATTACAGGACTTTCACCGGAAACTATCTATAATATAGACAATCTGTATTCCAACGGAAGAAGAATATCCAACGACAAAACGTTTGATGACCGAATTTTACTTTTAGGAAGAAACTACATTTCTAAAAAGAATAAAGGTTTTGCAAGATTCATGCTCGATAAAAGCAGTTATAATGTTGATCTTAAAGAATTGAACTATAAACCTGATCTTGCGAACCATATCCCAAAACTGGATGCAGATGGCGGCGTAGAAAACGGATACTTTCTTCAGATGAAAGATGTGTATTTTTTGAGTGACGGAAGTGTGGGAATTTTATCTGAAAAATTCAAACCGGAAGGAAATTACAGCGCTCCGAAAACTACAGATCTGGTTTACATAAATACCGATAAAGATTTTAAGGTAAAAGATGTACAGGTTTTTGAAAAAGAAAAAACGAGATGGGCAAATAACGATTATCTGTTTTCACAATATTTGAATAACGGAAAAGACGTCGTTTTCTTCTACCGCGATTATCAGAAAGATCAGGTAACGAAAGAGAAAAAATGGAATCTCTTCATCAATACCGTAATCAACGGAAAATTTAAACAGGAGGTCATTCCTATTTCTGAAAAAGATAACTTCACCGTAACACCTTATGTAGGAAAAGAAGGCTACATTTTGCTGAGAGAACTCAATGAAAAAGAGAAATTTAACAAAATACGTTTAGAAAGACTTAATTACTGATACAACTAAAAGAATCCTGATTTGATCAGGATTCTTTTTTTTGGTAATAATCGGCGATGTTTTTAATTTCGTCTAAGCTCAGATTCCACATAAAATTTAAGAATTGCTGATAGCTTTCGCTCTGATTTTTGGGATCTACTCTGTCTAAATACCGGTTTAAATTATAATTTTTCCGGGCTTCGTAAATTTTACTGAAACATTTTCCCAGCCAGTTCTTATAATACGGTTCTTCTTCCTCATCCTGCAAAAACTGCAGACTTGTATAAATTCCCAATCCGTAATCTTCAGCGTGATAAAAATTGGGCAGCGTTTCCATTCTTGCTATTTTTTCAAGGGTCGCATAAGATTCGGATGCTTTTTCGTCGGGAACTTCGGTTTTTAATTCAGGAAATATTTTCTTTAAATTATTGATTCTTATGGTCACTTCAGGATGCGATTTTAAAGAATCTTTGTTCAATTTTTCATTAAAATGATTGTAATTGTATAAAGAGAAATCTTCCTTTGCGAGCCATTTATCTTTAAATTCCTGCTTGGGAAGATTAAAAAACTTTTTATACGTTTCTACTTTTAGTTCTTTCGGAGAAATCGTGTCAAAATCTTCGAGTCTTTTTAAGGTATTAATGAATTCTGTTCTTTTAAAATCGCTATTTTTAAACACGACATATCCCAGAGAATCTGCTTCCATTTCCTGTTTTCGGTTTTCGGTGCTTTTTCTATAGACTCTGTTTTTTAAAACGTCAAAAGCTTTTTGGTTACGGTTGATTTTGGTTGATTTAATGTCCTGAACAACCAATTTATCTGTCTGATTCTGGTCAATCATTCCGATAAAAGCTTTCAGGGTATGTTCTCTGATTCTGTGCCCCAATTCGTGAGAAATCACCGCAGCCAACTGATCGTCATTGTTCAGCCAGTTGAAAAGTCCCATATTAATCACAAATGTTCCGTCTGCAAAACAGTATGCATTTGGCGTGTTATTTTTTGCGATAAGTATTTTTAAATTTTGAGGAATCTGAGTATTATTTTTACTCAATCTTTCTAGAAGACTTTTCACTTTTGCATCAAATACCGAATTGAATATGAAATCTTTATTCTTTACCTTCTCTACGAAATCTTTTCCCAGTTCTTTGTAAATTTTGGGTAATTCGCTACCCGCTTTTCCTGAATATTTTGTTTTAAGATCTTTTATCAGCAGTTCGTTATTAAGAGAATAGCTTTTGGCAAATTCTTTACGATGAATATAATCTGCAGTATCGAGCGGTTTATATATCTGTGCAAAACAGATTGCAGAAAACATTAAAAGAAAAATCAAAGTAAAATTTCTGATCATATATTTTATCAATTAAAACAAAAATAATTCATTTCGAAGTACATTTATTACTTTCTCTTCAAAATTATTTTAAATTTGTTACAGATCGTTTATTATGACAGTTATATTTTATTTCATTGCTTTCATCGTTGCTCTTGCAGTTTTGGTTTATATTTTCGGCTATTCTTATCTCTTCAGCGGAATTTCTAAAACTTACCTTAAGGGAAAACTGAGCGCAAATATAGATGACGGAAAATTTTTCCGAAGTAATATTATTCATACTTCTTCACCAAAGCTTTGGGAAGAACATTCTGATTTTAATAAAAAAGTATTATCGAAAGAAATATCTGATGATTTACTACATTCTAACACAGCATCATTTTTAGTGGTGAAAAACGGCAAACTTTTGCATGAGCAATATTTTAACGGATATACTCCACTTTCAAAAACCAATTCTTTTTCTATGGCAAAAGCTGTGACAGTAATGCTTTTGGGGAAAGCTCTGGAAGAAGGTAAAATAAAAAGCATACATGAAAAATTTTCTGATCTTTATCCTGAATTTAAAACTAAACCTTTCGGCAAAAATTTAACTTTAAAAAATCTGGCACAAATGGAATCTGGTCTGGAGTGGGATGAAAACTATAAAAACCCGTTCTTACCCAATGCAAAAGCATATTACGGAAAAAGCCTGATGAAAGCTACCTTCTCAAGAAGGTTTAAAGAACAGCCGGGAGAAAGGTTTGAATACCAAAGCGGTTCTACACAACTATTGGGATTTGCTCTAAAGAAAGCTCTGAACCAATCTTTATCAAGTTATTTATCCGAAAAATTCTGGATTCCTCTGGGAATGGAACAAAACGCAGATTGGAGCGTCGATGAAAGCGGAATGGAAAAAACCTATTGCTGCATTCATTCTAACGCAAGAGATTTTGCCAAACTCGGACAATTATTTCTGGATGACGGAAAAGTGAATGATAAGCAGATCCTCAATTTAGATTTTGTAGAGCACATGAGAACTCCAACCGAAAAATCTGCTGAAATCTATGGAATGGGATTTTGGATTAATAATGACAACCCTATCAAACATTACTATTTCCTTGGACTTCAAGGACAGTATATCATTATGATTCCTGAACACCAAATGATCATCGTAAGAACCGGAAGCTATAATAATTTACCCAAAACAGATCGTGGTAGACCGGATCAGGTGAAATTTCTGGTAAATGAAACTGTAAAATTATTTTCTTAAAAATTTTAAGATTAAGTTTTTTTGAATCAACTAAAACTTAGTTATCATAAATTGCTTCGAATATAATTTCATTCTTTAAAAATTAAACTGTTAAATTTCTTGGCAATTTAATCTCATGAGCCTGTGGATATGGTTTTCGGGAAGTCATGCTTACATCTTCTTTAATCTGTCGATGAATATCGTACTGCCTTTCTTTATCCAAAGCATAACGAGGATCAGGAATCATCGGCATTTTTGCCATTTTATGGATGGTAATCGTAGGAAAATGATAATCGACTTCTACCGTTCCCAAAAGCAAATAACATCCTCCTCCCTGAAAATGATACTGTTTCAGGCTGTCCGGAAAGTGTGCAGTGTCGAAATAATCACCGTTCGCATCAATCCAGGTTCCGAAATACATTTCTCCCTTTTTAGTTGGTACATGTTTTCTCGCAATAAGATAAGCCAGCATTTTTACCTGTTTTTTATGGAATTTCAGTAAATCTTTTACAAAAACTGAACCTCTGTATTTGGTCTTCAACAAATCAAAAGGACTGCAGGAGACAGGAAAGCCAATTAGTTCAATTTCATCGAAAGCATCCTCAAAATTTTCTCTTTTGAGTTCAGGAAGCTTAAACTCCGTGACAGGCTCTTCAATCAGCATTAAACCTCTATTTTCAGGTTTAAAATTGACTAATAATACTCTTGCTTCAACAAGAAGTTCATTTTTCTGCTTCGCTGTAAACCGAAATGCCCCGATGAAAATTAAGGTCTGGATGGTTTCAATACCGATCGAAATACGTTTGATAAAGTCCTGTAAAGATTGATAGTCACCATTTTTTTCCCGTTCTCCAACAATTTCATGAGCAATTCTGGTTTCTAAACCTTCTAAAAGCATCAGTCCTAAAAAAATATCTTTTCCTCTTAACGTCGTCTGAAATTCGCTCGAATTCACACAGGGAACCTCAATATTTCCTCCGGACATTTTTGCTTCATGAATATAAACTTCCGTACGGTAAAATCCGCCCTGATTATTGATCACGGAAACCATGAATTCCAATGGATAATACACCTTCAGATATAAACTTTGATAGCTTTCCACTGCATAAGAAGCCGAATGTGCTTTACAAAAAGAATACCCTGCAAAAGATTCAATCTGGCGAAAAGCTTCAGCAGTAAGCGCTTCTGAATGTCCTTGCTTTCTACAGGAATTAAAAAAAATTAGTTTTTACTTCATTTAATTTTTCAATAGACCGCTCTTTTCCGCTCATTGCACGTCTCAAAATATCACCATCTGCATGAGTAAGCCCTCCGAAATACTGTGCAATTTTGATGACATCTTCCTGATACACCATAATTCCATACGTTTCTTTTAAATTCTCTTCAAAAACAGAATGAAAATATTGAAACTGATCCGGATGATTATGCCTGAAAATATATTCCCGCATCATTCCGCTTTGTGCGACTCCCGGTCTTATAATCGAGGAAGCAGCGACCAATATTCTGTAATTGTCGCATTTTAATCTTCGCAAAAGTCCGCGCATTGCGGGAGATTCGATGTAAAAACATCCGATGGTTTTTTCCTATCGCTAAATATTCATTGGCTTTTTCTTCATCTTTTGAAATTCCTGTGTCGCGAATATCAACATCAATCCCTCTTGTTTTCTTAATCAGATCTACTGTATCTTTAATCGTTCCGAGACCTCTTTGAGAAAGAATATCCAGCTTTTCCAGTTTCATATCTTCCGCCACATCCATATCGAACTGTACGATGGGAAATCCTTTTGGCGGCATTTCCAACGCTGAAAAATTCGTGATCGGCTCTTCGGAAATCAAAATTCCGCAAGCGTGCGTACTTCGCTGATTGGGAAACTTTTGCATGAGCTTGACGTATTTATGAATCGTCTGAACAACCGAATTTGTCTCATGAGCTTCCATTGGCTTTTTCGTCAGCTCATCCAATTCATCTTTCGGCAGCCCAAAGGTTTTTCCAACTTCCCGAAGTCTCGATTTATATTTGAATTCTACATTTGTTCCGCAGAAAGCAACGTGATCTTTTTTATAACGATTAAAAATATATTCCAGAATTGTGTCCCGGTTTTGCCAGCTCCAATCAATATCGAAATCCGGAGGACTTTTCCGGTTAAGATTCAAAAATCTTTCGAAATAGAGATCAAGTTCCAAAGGACATATATCCGTAATTCCAATACAATAACTGACAATAGAGTTTGCTCCGCTTCCACGACCAACATGCATAAATCCCATTCTGTTGCTGTACCGCACAATATCCCATGTAATCAGAAAGTAAGAACAGAAATTGAGTTCATCAATCACTTTCAGCTCTTTATCCACTCTTATTTTTGCTGTTTCATGATCTTTACCATAACGTTTTTTCAGTCCTAAATACGCTAATCTTTTTAAAAGCTTAACATCAGATTTTTTGGATTTCGTATAGAACTGTTTGTTCCTTACTTTTTCAAAATCAAATTCAAAACTGCAGTCTTCCAGTAATTTTTTGGTGTTTTTTATGATCTCAGGACATCTCTGAAAAACCTCAACAATTGAATTTTCGGATTTAAAATATTCTGATGGACTGCAAACATCAGAATCCGTCAGTTTCGATAGCAGCGTATTGTTATCAATAGCTCTTAAGATTTTGTGGAGATTATATTGTTTTTTAGTGCTGAATGTAACCGGATGAAGAACTACCATTTTTGGAATCAACATTTTGAATTCAGGACGAATCAGCAGATTCAGCTCTTCTTCCCGGACTCCGATAAACTCATTATTTTTAAGCTTTGAAGGAATGTTATTGATCGGATAAATAATAAAAATATTTTCAAATGCTGGTGCTGTTTCAGAAAGTTCAGTTCCGTTGCAATTGTGATCTGTCAACAGTCTATTCACTTCACCAATTCCTGAGAACTCTTTTGCAATGGCAATATAAAGCAGCCTGTTTTCTTTTGTCACTTCAATTCCGGCAACAGGTTTAATTCCTGCTTTTTCACATTCTTTCTTAAACTCGTAAATCGCGGTAACCGTGTTGATATCCGTTAATGCTAATTCTTTAATACCCAAAGAATGTGCCTGTTGAACCAAATCTTTTACAGATAACGTTCCGTAGCGAAGACTGTGAAAAGAATGACAATTCAAAAACATAAATAAAAAGTTTAAAGTGATTTTCCAAAATCAAAACCTGAAGCTTTGCCGACCGCATCGGAGCCAAACCTATTCTTCAGATAATCCATCGTTTGGTATAAGTTTATTTGCTCTTCGGTATCTTCAAAAAGATTCATCTGATGATTGCCATGAACGAGTCCGGTAAATCTCAATCCAACCAATCTCAGCCGCATTCTTCTTGTATATGCCTGATTGAAAAGTTCCAGCGCGACTCTTGAAAGTGTATGATCCGCTGAAGTGTAAGCAACTTTATGCTGTTTGGTTTCCGTATCGAAATTGGCATACCGTATTTTTATAACAACCGTAGATGTGAGCCATTTTTCCTGTCTTAACTGATAGGCTAATTTTTCTGCCATTCCCGATATGAGTCTTCTGATTTCAGCAATATCCATGGTATCGTTTGTAAACGTCTTCTCTGTGGAAATCGATTTTCTTTCTGAATACGGAACAACGGGATTTTCATCAATTCCGTTTGCCTTTTTCCAAAGTTCTTTTCCATTAATACCGATCATTTGCTGTAAAACTAAAACTGGCATTTCGGCCAAGGTATGAATTGTACGGATCCCGATTCTTGACAATAACTGAAAAGTTTTGTCTCCTACCATCGGAATTTTTTTAATGGAAAGCGGGTTTAAAAACGGTTTAATTTCAGATTCTTTGATTTCTAGCTTGCCTACAGGTTTGGATTCTCCTGTTCCGATTTTTGATACCGTTTTATTGGTTGATAAAGCAAAACTGATGGGAAGTCCGGATTCCTTTTTTACCGCTGCAGCAATTTCCTGAGTCCATTGATAACATCCGAAAAATTTATCCATCCCGGAAAGATCTAAATAAAATTCATCGATGCTCGCTTTTTCCATGATAGGTACTCTTTCCTGAATAATTTCGGTCACCGTGTGAGATAAATTGGAATACAGTTCGTAATCTCCTTTAATCACTTTTGCATCCGGACATAAACGAAGTGCCATACGAATCGGCATTGCAGAACGGACACCGAACTTTCTTGCTTCATAGGAACACGAAGCGACCACTCCACGGTCTCCACCTCCTATAATCAGAGGAATTCCGTCGAGCTGAGAATTATTAAGCCTCGAGCAGGATACAAAAAATGCATCCAGATCCATATGTACAATTGCACGGTTCATGTTACAAAATTAGATACTATTTGTATCATTTTTATTATATTTGCTGATACAATTTGTATCAATGTCAGTTTTTTCAGAAAACATCAGGTTTTTAAGAGCTCAGAAAAATTTATCCCAACAGGAACTTGCGGATAAAGTTTCCATGAGCCGTGTCCGTTATTCAAAATATGAAGACGGACGATCTGAACCGCCTTACGAGCTGCTCATCAGAATTTCGAAGTACTTTAATGTAAGTATCGATTTACTTCTTACCGTTGATATCCGGAAATATCCTTTGGAAGAAGTATTGAAACTTCCGGATAACAGAATTGTTTTACCAGTTGTTGTTGATCAATTAGGCAATAACAGCATTGAAATTGTTCCTCAGACAGCTTCGATGGGTTATTTATCGGGTTACAGTGATCCTGAATATATTGAAAGTTTACAAAGGATTTCTTTTCCATTTTTAACGAACGGAAAATATCGCGCATTTCCGGCAAAAGGAGATTCGATGCCCCCGTTTAAAGATGGCTCTTACATTATCGGAAAATATGTGGAAAATATTGATGATCTGAAACCGAATAAAAGTTATGTTTTTGTGACTTTAAATGATGGTATTTCCTACAAAAGATTGAAAGCGAAAAAGAAAAAATCCGTAACAGTAGCCGCTGATAATTCATTTTATCAACCTTATGATATTCCTTTGATTGACATTGTAGAAATATGGCAGTATGCATCAGGAATTTTTCCTGAAGATTTTGAGCCCGATAACTTTGAAAATTATAATGTGAAAGATCTCTTTTTGGAATTGAGAGGTGATATTCGAAAATTGGATGATAAAGTTTCTAAAATTAAATAAAAAACTTTTTCTGATTTATAAAGGATAAAACACAAAAATCACATTATTTTTTTTACATTAATTTATTAATAAGCGCTTTCAAAAATCATTTTAATAAAAAGTTTTTGATAATTTTTATTCTTAACACGTCAGGTTTTGGCGCAGTACGTGTCTACATTTGCTTTAGAAAGATTTTTAAAATTATGGATAAAGTAACACTTCAGAGAATTGAAAAATTACATCCTCTGGTGAGAGAAGAGGTTAAACAAATCATCCAAGAATGTGACGAAGCACTGACTGGGAAAGCCAAAATAAGAATCACTCAAGGATTGAGAAGTTTTGAGGAACAGGAAAAACTGTATGCCATCGGCAGAATCACAAACGGAAAAAAAGTAACCAATGCCAAAGCTGGGCAAAGTATTCACAACTATGGTCTTGCGGTGGATATCTGTTTAATCATCAATGGAAAAACGGCAAGTTGGGATACGGTAAAAGATTGGGACAATGACAGAGTTGCCGATTGGTACGAATGTGTGAAAATTTTCGCCAGACACGGTTGGGACTGGGGCGGAAACTGGAAAACATTTAAAGATCTTCCTCATTTTGAAAAGAAGAATTTTCCGACAAAAAAAGGGTTGGTGAAAACGAGTTGGAGAGCGCTTACCAAACTGAAAAAGGATGAGGATGAATATGTAATATTTGAAAAATAATTGATCCAAATTTTATAACACGTCAAGTTCTGTCGCTTCCCACTCCTACCTTTACTTTACCAAAATAAGGGTAGAAAAATGAAAAAAACAACCTTACTTTCTTTAGACGGAGGCGGAATAAGAGGCATTATTACCTGCATTATTTTACGCTACATAGAAGAGCAACTTCAGATTCATGATAAACCTGGCGCAAAGCTTGGAGATTATTTTGATCTGGTTGCAGGAAGCAGCACGGGAGCATTGATCGCAGCGATTATTTTGTGTCCCGACGAACAGAGGAAAGCAAAATATTCTATTCAGAAAGGTTTGGAATTATACTCTGAAAAAGGCGGCGACATATTTCAAGTTTCTTTTTGGGAAAAACTGGTAAATCCTTTCGGATTATTGAATGAAAAAATCTCTCAGGAAGCTTTAGAAAAAAACCTCAACGATTTTTTTGGAAAGCTGGAATTAAAAGAACTGATAAAACCATGTTTGATAACAAGCTATGACATCGAAAACCGGAGAGCAAAACTTTTTAATTCGTGGAAAGCACATTTAAGCACAGATAATTTTTACGTAAAAGATGTCTGTAGAGCAACTTCAGCAGCGCCGACTTATTTTACTCCGGTGCAGATCAAATCGATGTACGGGCAGATTTTCAGTCTTATTGACGGTGGAATGTTTGCCAATAATCCTGCACTTTGCGCTTATGCGGAAGCTCGAAAAATTCCTTTTGCAGAAGTTTTAAAAAATCATCAGAAAGCCAACTATCCTACGGTAAATGATATGATTATCGTTTCCATCGGAACCGGACTTGAATCTAAATCTTATTCATTCAGAAAAATGGAAAAAGCCGGAAAAATAGGATGGGTAAATCCAATTATTGATATTTTGATGTCTGCAAACGCAGAAACGGTGGATTATCAGCTTTGTCAAATGTTTCAGACTTTAGGTTTAAGAAATCAGAAAAATTATTATCGACTAAATCCTTCGTTGAAAAATGCGTCTCCGGCAATGGACAATGTAAGACGATCGAATATTGAGAATCTGATTCAGGCGGGACTGAGCTATATTGATGATAATAGAGAAGTTTTAAACCAAATTGTTCAGAAATTAATTCGAAACAAGATATAAGCTATTTTGCTTATATCTCTACAATATAAGCGTATTACATTATATAGATATTTATTGAAACAGCTGCTAAACGTAAAGTTTTAAAGCTTATAAGTTCTATTTAAATCAGAAATAAAAACACAAATATGAACACAATTTTTTCACAATTCTGATACAGTTTTCACTGGAGATCTTTATACTATTAATTGACATAACACTATAAGAAACTTGACTACCACTATTAGTTTAACTAAATAAATTTATAACACGTCAAGTTTTGGCGTTTTGCAGCTCTATCTTTAAACCAGAAATAAAACACAAATATGAACACAATCATTCACAATTCTGATGTAGCTTTCGTTGAAGATCTTTACACCATTAACTGGAGTGACATTGAAAATACGGAAATTGACTATGACAATTACCTCAACGAAATTGAAAGTTTCTTTAGAGAAGATTTTGAAAATGATCTTTCTGAAGAGGAGAATGTTTAATTAACACCTTCAATACGTCAGTTCTTGTCGCTTTTCAGCTATTGCATTTAAATATAAATTAAGCGCAAAACAATCAACCTAAACGTTTCGTCAATCTCATGAATTCATCATTTAAAATGCTGAACAGCCAAAGATATGCTCAAAAAAAAAACCATTTAAAACACAAAAAATGATCTCAGTTATTAAAAATCACGGTGGATATCCTTTGCCGGAAACCACCTTAAAAAATAAGGCAAAAAACTGAAGTGATTCTCATAAAAAGAAGCTTCGAAATTTTAATAAAACATTAATACAATAAATATGGAAGAAAACGAAAAATTTGATTCTGATTTTAGTAATGATAAAATTCCTATATCGGAAGAATTTTGGAATTACATGGAAAATTATTGGCATAACAATAGGGAATTTCCAGAAAGTACGGAAGCTTCTCTCTCTAAAAAAGCTGATTTAGTAGATGGAAAAGTACCTTCATCTCAACTTCCGAGTTATGTGGATGATGTTCTGGAGTTTGATACTTTTGAAAATTTACCAAATCCCGGCGAAAAAGGAAAAATTTATTTAATTACAAATGACAATTCTCAATTCAGATGGAGTGGCTCGGAATATATTCAGCTGAATTCTGATGAGTTTTTGATGACTACGAATACTGATCAAAATATTATAGGAAAAAAATATTTTCTAACTTCTGGGGGTAATACAGACCAAAACAACAAACTTTTTGTTGTATCATTAGATCATTCTCTTCCTGGTATCACATTCTATAAGTCAAATTTAGGGTCGGGAAATATTAATTTTAATCAGGACGGATTTAATTTTGTAAACGGACAAGCATCTGATTTCCTTAACGCAAACGCTAAAGGATTTAAAAAATCGCTTTCTAGTGATGATTATTTTCTTACTGGTGGTGGTGGTCATATTAATAAGAATACTAAAGAAGACAGTTACTTTCACTCCTCAAGAAATTTCACGGAAGGTACTTTAATAAAAACAACCGTAGATTACTCTCAAGATTATGGCCATCAATTTCTATTAGAGATTAAGGGTAATATGTATAGTGAAAATTTACCCTTAGAAATGAAAGTACAGGGATATATTTACTCTGGTACAATAATATGTAAGAGAGGCTATACAACCTATTCTGATTTGAAGCAAATTACCGCAATGAACTTAGATGGAAAACTTTGCTTCTGGTTTCCTAGGCTGGGATATTGGCAAGGATTTTCTGTAAAACTTACAATAGGATACGGAGGTTTAGAAAATGGAATCAACAGAGTAACCGCTGTTGAAGATTCTGTTGATCCTCAAGGCAGTAAAAGAGTTGAAATTTATATAGATACTCTCTCTACTCAAGAGTGGGTAAGCGAACAGATATCAAACAAATGTGAAAATTATTTACCATTGACAGGAGGTAATTTAAATGGAAGCTTAAATATTTTTAATCCTCAAGGTTCCACATTTAATAGTAATGCTCATATAAGCTTAGTTTCTCAAAATTTTGACTATTCAAGTATTCAATTTACTTTACCATCAAATAATCATGGTCAAATTATAGTGAGTAATGCTAGTACTCATGGAACATTAGACTTACAACCATTTGGTGGAAATGTAAATATAAATGGGAAAACTGCTTGGCATGAGGGTAATTTTAATCCAGACAATTATGTGCAACAATCTCAGCTTAGCAACTATACACCTTTAGATCACAAACATCAATTTTTACAATCAGATGATACAGGAATAATTGATGCTAATTCTCTATTTGAAGATTATAAATTTAAGTTTAGTCAAAGAATAGAAAATGGTTCTGAAAATATGTTTCCTGTCATTGATAATGCGAATTCTATTATCAGTATAGCATCACATCCAGGTGGTTATGGAGTTCAGCTTGGATTTAATGATAATGAAGAATCTTATATAAGATCAGTTACCGCAGGTAGCTTTGGTAAATGGAAGCAATTTGCATATAGAGATTGGGTTGCTAATAGCTACCTTATGAAAGGATATTTATCCGAAAAATCCTTGTCAAATGCCAACTTAATAAGTGAGGGCACTCAAACTAATTACTTGTGGGGTGATAATAAACCATCTGACAGTATTGATGGCAGTCTATTATCATTAAGCTATAGCTCCGTATGGTCAACGCAATTATATGGAGATTGGAGAACTAATGATTTTTATGTTAGAAATCAAAATAATAGGATATGGGGTTCATGGAACAAACTATGGTCTGATAAACATTTCACACAATCTGATATTAATAATTGGAATAATGACAGATTTAATAAAAATCCAATTGAGTTAATATATTCTTCTTCTGATGCAAATACTGTTAATAAAACTGGCTTTTATAGAATTGGTTATGGTACTATTAATACAGGCGAGTATACAAGTTCACAAGATGGTCAAAGAATGTTACTCCATTTTGAAACCGAAGATTTTTATTCTGCCTCACAAATCCAGACAGAAAGATATACAGGTAATATTGTTTCAAGAACAAGAAATGATGGTGGGTGGACACAATGGGTAAGACATTGGGGTAATAATGATTTTTCTCAGAGCGACATCAACAATTGGAATTACTTGGCAGGTCATGCTGCAACACAGACCTGGACCTCAACAAATTTCTTTTCAAAAAACGGAGGAACAGTCGATGGTAAAGTGAAAATTACTCCCGGTGTAGGTGTTACTGGCAATAGCCCGACTATAGGATCTTCAGATGCCGCAAGTTTTGCACTATCAGGAGATAACGGATTGTGGGGAACCGCTTTTGGACATAATAGCAACACAGGAGATTTATGGATTCAACCTCAAAGGTTTGATGGAGGTTCTGTCGTATACAATATTAATCTAGCACCTTTAGGTGGCAATGTGACGGTCAATAATAAAACCGTTGCAACCCAAGATTGGGTTGAATCACAAGACTATGCAAATCATTCATTTATTGAAGAAAGTTTGAATCAACTAACGGCAGAGCATATAAACCCTAATTATCCTATACTTGTTGAAAGTAAATTCACAACAGTTATCATTACAAAAGAATTTGGACGAGAATATCTGGAACTGGCAAGCGAACTCATCGCTGAAAGACAGATAACCGTAACCAATATTGCACCTTTTGATATTGACGTAAGAAGAGAAGACAATTCAATTGATAAAATACCATCGATGGAAACAAACGAGTATTATATCACTTCTGAAAAGCGATTAGTAAAAAAAAAGGCTCTTATAGAAATGCTTCACTTTTAGTCTAAAAATTCTCAAAGCATTTATTCTGCGTCAAGTTTTGTCGCTTCACGAGATTAATGTTGTAAACAACAATAACCTTTTGCGCAAATCTACGGTTAAGAATCTCAGTGGATGCTTTGCATTTAGACCACTTAAAAAAACAAACACAAATAAATATTCTCTTAAGAGAACTTTCAAAAATTTTAATCTTAAAAACCAAAACAATTTTAAAATGTCAACAGATTTAAACACAAACAATTCTTCGCAAACGCTATTCAGATTTGCGGCAATGAGAAACCCAGAACTATCTGATCCGAAAAATTTAGATCGAAGATTTATCTTCAGAGATAAAATTATTGCTGATGAAAGTTTATTTGATGAATTCATAGTAATAGACAAAACATTACAGGCAGTGTGCAGAAGAATAGATGAAAATAATTTGACCTTAATCTATACCGATGCTAGTCTTAAAACAACTTATGGAAGTGACTTCTATGATCTGACTGTCTGGGTCGCAAGAAATAAATCGACTGCTACAAAAGAAGAGTTTGACAAAAAACTTGATGAATATAATGGCCTTCCCAATGTCGTTCAATTAGGGCTACCAGAGCTTACCAGAATTTGGGATAACTTAGTTTATCAGGTTGCAACTCAAAAAGATTTTTATGCGAAGGAGCTTATAATGCAATATCTGCACTTAAATCATATACTTACTGTCTATGATAAATCCGAAGAATCTTTTGAAGATATGAAAAGAGCAAAAGTAGTTTTGCCTAAAGAATTATTTAAAGTTTCTCAAAGCGATTTTAACAGTACAGGTTCTTCTCTAGCTCAAAGAACGATGTACGATGACAAAGCAATGAAATTTGCAGAAGCTACCATTGGTTTGAAAGAAAACCAAAATTTAGTAGATTCTCTTTCAAAATTAGAGAAAACGTATAAAAAACAACAAGATGCTGCCTACCAAGATGCTTATAATGAATATCAGGAAACAGTAAAGCCTATTTTAAAGTCTTCGCAAAGAGAAGCGTTAGAAGCCGACAGAAGAAAACAGATTCTAGAAAATAGAATCAATTATCTTACACAGCTGAGTGTTGCAGACCCCGAAAAGTTTTATGCCAACAGTGAAATGGATATGGAGCTTCATCGCATTAAAGATGAGATCATGCAGATCACCACTCCGGAAATAGAAATTCCTGAATTTAATTTCAAATTTGAAACTCCGGAAATAGATATTGCCAAAATTGGCAGAACTTTGACAACAGAAGATCAAAGCGCATTATTGAGAGTAATGGGTGCATCTAGTCTTACAGAAGCCTTGTCAGATATTTCTTCTTTCGATGAGCTAAGTCAGAATATTACTCAGAATACCCAATCTTTACAGCAAACTGTTTTAAACAATACGGTTCTTAATCAGCAGGTTTCTACAAATGTAGGCGGAGTTATCATTCCCGTGAGTAATAACACTTCTAATTCCGGCTATATTCCATTCAGCGTAAAAACCTATGCACGAAACCTAAACGAATGGAGTTTACTTTTAGCTTTAAGCAGCAATCTTGATATTGTCTCTGCAAACTATAAGATAATTTTAAATAATGTAGATATTTCTTCAACAAGTGTTTCTCCTATGGGTGTAGGATCTTGCTTGTTATTTGACATACCTAGAATTTTAGTTTCTCAGACTTCATTGGTAGAGCAATTTGTTTTACAAGGAGAAATAAAACTGAGTGATGGCAATACATATCGTATAAACGTTACATTATTTCAGGACCTGAATGATCTAGACAGAATGACGAAACATTTCCATTTCAGAGGTGCCGATGGATGTATGCCTGTAGATCCGCCAAAAACACCAGAGAATCCGGAAACGCCAACTAATAATCCTACAGAAACATCTTCTTTTATTCCTTCAGGATTTGGAATGAAAAATATTGGAGTTGCAGATTATCTAAAAGTAGAACAGAGTACCTATTGCTATGTAGAAGGAGATGTTGCCCATATCGAAAACATTATGGCTCGCGAATACAAAGAGCGTTCTACCAGAAGATTAAAAAGAAGCGAATCTCAAACTACAAAGTCTACAGAGTCTGAAAAAGAAAAGTTGACCGACACAACAACTACAGAAAGACACGAAATGCAAAGTGAGATTTCTAAAATCTTACAGGAATCTAAAGATTTTGCTGCACAAGCTGGGTTTAGTGCAAGTTGGGGGCCAGATAAAGCAAGATTCACAGCAAATGCCAACGCAAGTTACGCTACACACAATTCTAAAGAAGAAAGCAACAGACAGGCAGTAACAGAAGCCAAAGACATTACTGCAAGAGCTTTAGACAGAATCGTGACTAAAGTAAAAGAAGAACGTATTGATAAAGTTTTAGAAGAGTACGAAGAAAACAACAAACATGGTTTCGACAATACCAAAGGAAGCAATCATGTAGTAGGAGTTTATCGATGGGTAGATAAAGTGGTGAAAAACCAAATCTACAATTATGGTAAGCGTATGATGTTTGAGTTCATGATTCCTGAGCCTGCGAAATTACATAATTTAGGTGTGAAAATGATTGACAGTTCTCTTCAGTTAGTGAAACCTATTGATCCCAGAAGTATTGATGCTGCTCATATGCAAATAAAAGATTATACCGTTTTGAATGATGAAACCAAGCTAAATTTTTGGTTGGGTAAGTATAATGCAGACGTTGACAATTTTCCGGCTAATTCTATTTATATTGGTAAATCTTATGCATTTAAGGCTTCTGAAATTGTTGATGACAGACATGAACGATATGGAGAAAGTAATGATGTAGAAATTCCAGAGGGGTATGAAACAACCCACGCCTCAACAACATGGGCAGAAAATGGAGATGGTACTCCGAATAGTGTTAGAGTAATTGTAGGAGATAAAAGAATAGGAAAAGATGTAGTACCTCCACAAGCAATACAAAAACACCAAAAGTTAGTTCCTATTTCATATTCTGCTCAAAATCATTTATCTGGAAATTTGGCTATTAGTATTAAATGTCAGCTTACTCAGGAAGCTAAAAACTCTTGGTTACAAAAAGCTTTCAATAAAATCATAGAAGCTTACGAAGTAGAACTAGAAAAATACAACCAAGCATTAGCAGAAGCAAAAGCTTTGGGAGTACAAATCAAAGGTTCAAATCCTGGTTTCTACAGAAAAATTGAGAATACAATTTTAAGAAGAAACTGTATTTCTTACATGATCGATCAGAATACCAATGCCGCACTTACGTTTGGGAAAAGTAAATATTACAACAACGGATATTCTTCCGGAGAAGATTTCTTAAATACCGATATTAAAGTTGATAAAACTTTAGACCAATACGCTTCTTTTGTGAAATTTATGGAACAGGCTTTTGAATGGGACATTATGAGCTACTATTTCTACCCATATTATTGGGGGAACAGAGATAAATGGTCAGATATGTATCAGTTTGATGATAACGATCCTATCTTCAGAGCATTTATGCAATCGGGGATGGCGAGAGTAATCGTTACCGTAAGACCAGGATTTGAAGAAGCGGTAAGACACTTCCTGGCAACCGGACAAATCTGGAATGGTGGAGAAGTTCCTGTAATTGACGATCCGTTGTTCTTATCTATCGTAGACGAAATGCGTGCTGCAGTTGGTAAAAAACAAGGCGAACCGTGGAGAGAAAAAATCCCGACTTCACTTACCATTCTTCAGGCAGATTCCATCGGTTTAAAAGTAGAAAAAGCATTGCCTTGCAACTGCGAACCGGGAGTAAAGTTTGACGATCAGTTAGGCGAAATGTGCGGAACTAATTTTGAATTGAACAATAACCAAATTGGTCAGTCTTCAGATAAGTGGATAGAGATTAGCTTTAATGAAATGGATGATACTTCATTTACAACAATTCAGGATTTTAAGGATGCAGGTGTTTATCCTAAAACATTTGAATGTCTTGGAAATACATTTGAAATAGATAACATACCAGAATCTGAACCTTCAATAAAACTCTACAAGCGTATTGCAGAAGAAGTTTCACAAATTGAAGGAGTGGAAGCATATCCTACCGGAGAAAACGGAATTACATTTAAAGTAAATGCAAGGCTTATTAAAGACTTTTCTTTTATAGAAGAAAGTGCAAATTCTGAAGACAAAAAGTTCTTATTCTCTACCAATGCAGATACTTATGTGAAAGTAACTTCCCCTCATCTTGATTTTGGGCTTTCAAGAGTGTTAGATAAAAATGGACAGACTCTTCCTTACGACGAGTATAAAAATCAGGCTCCTATTTCCAAGTTCTTAGTGTAATCTTTTAAAAATTCAAATTATAAATCGGGCAAAACCCGAGGTTATCGGGCAGCACTTTATTGTGCTGCTTTATAACCATTATGAAATTTTGAAAGTAAATAATGAATTGTTTAATAACTAAAAACGAAGAAAATGGAAAACTTTGACGACGAATTCGGAGATTTATCCGGATATAAAATTCTTTCTTTCGAAGAAGTAAGTAAAGGTTTTGAAGGAAATAAAAATCCGTTGCAGGGATTAAAAAACAAATCTTTTGAGGAAAAATCCAATGAATATGCTTTACAATCGCTTTTAGGAGAGAAAAGTTTGTTTTATAAAAAGATAATAAGCAATATCGTTTATAACATTGGTATAAATCCTTTATGGAAATATAGAATAGAAAACTCTACAAAAGGAACAGAGCTTATTGATAATTATATAAAATATGATGAAACTATAGACTCTTCCAAAGGAAAGTATGACGAGGACACCGACTTTATAATTTACATAGAAGAACAAAATAATATAAATGGATTGAATGTAGATTTAAACTCAGTTTGCCTTATCAAGATGAGTCAGGCAATGCTAAATGAATATTTTACTATTATCAAAAAAAATCCAACATCCAATATTTTAGAACAGTGGAGTTCCATCATCATAGCACAGCAGAAGAATGTAAACAATCTCAACTTTACTTCAGAAAAGCTCGTAGAGGCTTTCAAATTAGAGATAATCTACAGGCCATTAAAAATATTTGATATAGGAAGCAAAAAGCATACGAAAACTGACATTACGGATGGGATTCTTTCTGGAATATCTATTGCTTTTAGACAATTAAAATTTGAGCAACAGAGTTGGGATCCTGCTTTAAAATCTTCGGATTATCTTTTAGAAAAACCAAAAGAAGTCATTATTTTTATAAAAAATAAAATAATAGGCTCTATTAGTCTTTTAAAGGAAATAGAAAATTTCCTTCTTGCAGTGGAATACTTACTTTTGACCGATCAGACTTTTATAAATACAGTAAAATTATTTATTTCCAATTTAAAGAAAGATCTTTTTTTAGTAGAGAAATACTTAGATTCTGCGTATTTGAGTTCTCCTTATCACTTTGCTTTCTTATGTGGTCTTTGGGATGGTATTGTAGAATTTGTTGCAGGATTTTTAGACATTATTTTATTAGCTTTTAATTTCTATTTTCAGTTGGATGAGTTGGATGCGGAAGACAAAATAACTTCTCTAAAATTAAAAGAAGGAATAGAAGAGTTTATAGAAAACTATTTAAAATATCCCGATTTTCTAAAAAAATCAATAGGAGAAGCTATTGGAAATTATTTTGAAGAAAGATATTCTGAAAACCAAAAAGGATATGTAATTTCGCACAATGCAGGGGAAGATTTTATCATCGCAATAGACATCATTTTCTCTATTGTAGAAGTGATAAAATCTATAGCAGATGTAGGAAAAATACTACCAAAAATGGAACATTGGGTAGATGATGCTCTTAAAAGAAACCCAAATCTGGAAAGTAAACTAGATGACATCCACAAACCGAAAGAACTACCAGAAGAATCTATAAGAGAAAAGCAGATAGAAGAAGTTGTTGTAGAATCTAAAAAGAAACCTACACCAAAGGAAAGATTAGATAAATTAAAGAATAAAAGAGACGTAAAAATAGATGAAAAGTATCAGAAAATTATAACAGAGCGCAGGAAAACATTTAGAAAAACTAACCGACACATCAAAAAAGATAGAAGGTGAACTTTCTGCAACCAGAGATATCTATTATAAGCAAAGAGTAGGTTTGGATCAAGGAAAAATTAAAAACCATTGGTATCACGGCGTATTAGCAAATAGAATAAAAAAAGTGGAAATGACTTTAGAAGATGCAAAAGTTTTTGCAAGAGCGAAACAATCTATTGGAAAAGTCACTAATATTGCAAGAGGCGAGATGGAGATTGGGTATAATGGTAAAAAAGTTTTTGCAAAAGATGATTATTGGGCAAATGCTTCCAAACAAAACCTCATGAAAAGCGGAATAGATATTTCGCCAGAAAAGTATAATGCCAAACAATTTATGGATCCGGGAAGTATTAAAAGATGAAAGTGGAAAAATTTTAAAAGTAAGAAACAGGGTAAGGCTGCACGATTCCGAAGTGAAGATTACATCACTTATGGATGAAGATATTGCCCGTACAGCTACAGAACTAAAGGTAGATCCCAAAGTTTTGGAGATACGTTCTAAAATTTACACCACATATGATCCGTGCAATGTCTGCAAACGGGAAATCCTTACCAGAGCTAGAATTTATCCAAAAGCCAACTTTGAAATAATTAGACCAGTGCTTAGAAATTCCATTTCGGGAAAAATAGAACCTGTTAAAGGTAATGATGAATTTATTAAATTTATGAAACAAAACAATTTACAATAATGGAAATACAATATTTAAATAAATTAGAAGAATACTTAAAGCAGAACAATATTTTAGAAAAATCAGGTATTCCTTTATCAGAAATAGAAAAATTGGAAACTTTAAACAATATTACTTTTCCAATAGCTTATAAAGAGTATTTAACCTTAACAGGAAAGTATTTTAGACCAATTAGTTCAACGGGACTAAGTTCTATGTTTGAGTTTGTTAATGATAAAACTAAAATGGCAAAAACCAATCTAAAAGAGTTTGGATTAGAAAAACTGATTTCTAAAGACTTTTGGGTGGTTTCCGAGATGGATGGTTCGGTATTTATCCATTACATTTTTTTGGATGAAGGAGATAATCCTCCAATTTATACTTTGGATATGGAAGGCTACACAGAATTTCCAGATATGAGAGATGAGTTTTATGGCAAAATGACCAATTCGTTTTCAGATTATGTGGAAGCATACATAGAAAGTTATGATCCAAACTACGATTAAACCTTTAACCGCCTTCACAAGAGGCGGTTTTTTATAATTGAAAAAGAGAATTAATAACTTGAAAAAAAATGTTTGGTGATAAAATTAAAATTAGAATAAAATCTGTTGATCATATAAAAGGGACACAGGATTTAGAAGTATTTTTAGGTATAAAAAAATAATTATTATGGAAATAAAGTATTTAAAAAAAATGTTAGAACACCCAACATTAAGAAATTGGACGAATGTGGGAATGCCTACAGGAGAAATAGAAGCATTGGAAGAAAAATATAACAATGGTATACCATTTCCTCAATCTTTAGAGAGTTTCTTTATATAGCAGGAAAACAATGCAATCTAGATATAGATAGAGGTTCTGGCTATGAATGGATGCAGGAAAAAGCTAAAATGGAATTACAAGAGTGTGGAAAGTTAATAGAACGTCCATTTTTTGTGATCTCCCAATTGGATGGGTGCACTCAATTTGGTTTTATATATTTGGATGAAAATACTCCAGATCCTTTAAAATATAATTGTTTTGCTCATGAATCTTATTGGGATGATTGCAATTTTATAGAGAAGAGTCCTAATGGTACATTTAGTAATTTAATTAACGCTTGTATCAATAATACAATCATTAAAGATGATGTATTATTCAAAAAATAATATTTAATAGTAAACGCCTCAGTTTTTAGAGGCGTTTTTGTTGCTTTAAAAGATGTTTTATTTTTGGAAAAAGTTACAAAATTCACACAACGTATGACCCTTGTAATGTTTGTAAGCGGGAAATCCTTACCAGAGCGACGATCTATCCGAAAGCCAAGTTTGAAATAGTTAGACCTGTGTTTAAAGAAAAAGGTATTATTAAGCCTGTACAAAATAATGATCATTTTAAAATTTTCTTAAATCAAAACAATTTTAAATAGAAATATTATGACTATACAATATATGCAAAATATTCAGGATTTTATTACACAAAATCCAAACCATGGTAATCCAATTTCGAAAGAAGAAATTGAAAAATTAGAGTTAAAAACTAGAAAGGAACTTCCACTATCTTATAAAGAATTTTTAATATTATCTGGAGAGTTTTTTGATCCTATAGATTCCAGTGGGACAGGACTTAGTTGTAGATTCAATTCTCTTATTGAAGCTAACGAAAATGCTAGATTAAATTTAAAAGCATACGGCTTAGAAAAATTAATTACCAAAGATTTTTGGGTAATAGCCGAAATGGATGGATCAGTCTTCATAAATTATATATTCTTGGATGAAGGTGAAAATCCACCAGTTTATGGATTAGATATGGAAGGTTATACAGAACTTCCGGATATGAAAGATGAGTTTTATGGTAAAATAACCAATACATTTTCAGATTTTGTGGAAAGCTTCATAGAAAGTTATGATCCAAACTACGATTAAACCTTTAACCGCCTTAACAAGAGGCGGTTTTTTATAATTGAAAAAGAGAATTAATAACTTGAAAAAAAAAGTTAGGAGACAAGTTAAAAGTAGAATAAAATCTGTGGATCATATAAAAGGGACACAAGATTTAGAAGCATTTTTAGATATAAAAAATAATTATTATGGAAATAATCTATTTAAAAAAATAAAGGCCTCATCTTCAATAGGAGGAAGAGTAATACAAGGTATCCAGAAAAATGAAATTAATACAATCGAAAAAAAATTAAAAATCAAATTTCCTAAAGCTTATAAAGAATTTATTTTTTTAGCAGGCAAATATTCTGGAGGATTACCATTAATGGATACTTCTGATATATATGATCTTTCAGCTGATTGGCACAAAGAAATACAACAAAAAGAGTTGGCTAGAACTGGAATTAGTAAGCAACTTCAAAAACCTTATTGGTTATTTGCAGAAAGTAATGCTTGTGAAGTTTTTTACTTTTTTTATTTAAATGATCAGATTGATAATCCTGAAGTTTTTCTTGTTGATTATGATTCTAATGATTCTAGAAAGATAGTACCACTAAACATGAATTTTAGTGAATTTATTGAACATAAAATCGAAGTTGGAAAGAATCTGGAAAAATATAGATAATTTAAACCTACCCGCTGCTGCATGAGTCCTTTCGCGCGGCTTTTATTTTAACAATTTTCTCAAGAAAATTTCTATCTTTAAGTAATAGAAATATAAATTTCACAATTCCGAAGGACTATATTTCATAAGTTTTGCGGTTGTTGGTTGGCTGGATGTATTCGTTAGAAATGAAGACAAAGATATTTTTCTTGGAAGTTTAAGGTTTTGCCAAAAGAAGAAAGGATTAGAAATACATGAATGGTGTATCATATCAAGCCATGTACATTTAGTTTTTCGAATCACAGATGGTCAAAAACCCGAACTTTTGATTAGTGAATTAAAAAGATTTACAAGCAAAGCAATTGTACAAGCTATCAAAAGAAAACCCAACGGAAAACAGAAAAGAATTTTTATTAGATTTTTTTCTTAAAGAAAGCTCAAAAGTTCAAATGTAAAGTAATATCCATTTTGGAGAAATGATAATAAACCTATTGATTGTGGAGCAACAAAGTAATCAGCCAAAAGATTAATTATATTCATCGAAATCATATTGAATCGGAATTAGTTTTTCAGTGCTGAAGAATACAGCTATAGTAATGCTATAGATTATTCTGATGAAAAAGGTCTTTTGGATGGTGTTGTGGTTTTTAGAATGTTTTGATTCTAAAAAACGGCCACTCCGAAAAAATTCATGCGGCAGCGAGGGTTAAGGAACAACTATTTACTATTGACGCTGTGTACGGTTGTAAATTTTGATTTATATTTTAGAAATGGCTTTTCATAATATTGATAAGATAAATAAGCAACCATAACTGTGAGTGAAAGTATTGCCATGTAAACAAATACATAGCTCATCAGTGATTCTTGAAGATTGCCAGTTAATTTGGAAAGAATAAAGATAATGAGCGGATGAATAACATACATTCCAAACGATATTTTTCCAATAAAATCAAAAAACACATTTTCAAGATCAATAAATTTATTGGTTTTTGTTACTTGTGTAAATTCCAGTGATATTGACCACCCAATTTCAATTCAAAGTGACCAGGTAATTTCGGTTTAAATTGACCACCCTTAAATTTGATAAAAACTCTTGTTTTTCATGTGTCAATTAGTATTCAAATATAATAAATAATTACTCCCTGTTAACTCCTCTCTTTTTTCTCATAGATTCCCCCTGGAGTTCCAGGCGGTGGGACTGATGTATAAGTCTGTCCAGAATAGCATCGGCAATGGTCTTTTCACCAATAATGTCATACCAGCCCTGCACCGGGATCTGCGATGTTACAATGATGGATCCGTTGTTGTGACGGTCTTCTATGATCTCCAGAAGGGTTATCCTGTTGGCACTGTCCAAAGCCTGAAGACCAAAATCATCAAGGATGATCACATCCTGTCTTTGTATTTTTGCAAGTTCGCGCAGGTATGACCCGTCTGCTTTTGCCATTTTTAGTTTGGCAAACAGCTTGGAAGTATTAAAATAATTGACCTTGAAGCCTTCGATACAGGCCTGATAGCCCAATGCGGTTCCCAGGTAACTTTTACCCACGCCTGTACTTCCTGTGATCAGGATGTTTTCATTTTTCTCTACGAACTCACATCCTGCAAGACGCATTACCAGATTACGGTCGAGATTGCGGGTGTCATCGAAGTTGACACTTTCAATACTGGACTTGTAATGGAACTTAGCATTTTTAATGCTTCGCTCTATGCGCCTGTTGTGCCTCTCATCCCATTCGGCATCGATGAGCATCGATATAAACTGGTCGAGGGTATAATGGTCTGTCCTTCCGCTTTCAATAGCGGTCTTAAAGGCATTGTGCATGCCGTAAAGCTTCATTTGCTTCATTTTGCTCACTGTCGGTTCGTTCATAACTGTTGATATTTAATGATAATATTGTTTTCCTCTGATGTTGCCGTGATCAGGCAGTTCCTGCTCCTTTTCTTCTTTTTCCGGATCGATCATCTGATCCAGATTGTTCTCCAATATCTTCTGTACGGTCTTAAAGCTGTAGATCTTAAAATCCAATGCCCGTTTACAAGCATTTATCAATCGCTCTCTTCCTACTTTCTTTTCGAAGTTCAGGATTCCCAGGCAGCTTTTGTAAGCTTGCTCGGGATGATTCCGACTGTCGATAATTTGGAGGATATATTCTCCCACTGCAGTATCAATACTGTTTGCCCAATCGATAAAGCGGGCAGCACTCCATCCGGCCACGAACTGGTGGGTGCTGGCTAAATGTTCTGTAATGGTCGTGTAGACATAAGGCTTGTAATTGCGTCTGTGCATCGCGATCCTGTTGTATTTATAGTAGATCTCCACAGTGGAAGATGTGTATAGGATCTTGATCTTTTTCTTGATATACTGGTACGGAACACTGTAGTAGTTCTTATCCCGGCTCAACTGTACGTGCCCGTTCTGCATCACTGTTGCAAAGGATTGGTACCTGATCTCAAAACGACGCTCAGGCAGTGGGCGCAGCTGCTGCTTCTCGTCCTCTAAGAACAGCTCGTAGCGGGAGTAAGGGCGTCCTGTGAGCTTGCGTTTGTTATGAGAGTCCAACAGATCCCAGATCTCACTATTTAGTTCATCCAGGCCGCAGGATCCCTGTTGAAGGTTGGCGTAGATCCTTCTGTACAGGATCTTTACCGCTCCCTCTACCAAGGATTTATCCCTCGGTTTGTAAGCCCTGGCAGGCAAGATGGTCGTTTCATAATGTTCGGCCAGATCGGCCAGGGTCTCATTGATGGTGGGTTCAAAACGGCTGCTTTTGATCACTGCGGATTTTAAATTATCAGGAACGATCGCTGCCGGTGTGCCTTCAAAAAAGCGGATGGCATTTTCTACAGAACGTACAAAATCTTCCTTCTGCTGGCTCATAGAGGCTTCAGCATACGTGTACTGGCTTGCTCCCAGAATAGCTACAAAAAACTGAACTTCTTTAAGCTCCCCGCTTTCCTTATCAATAATGGAGAGTGTTTTCCCTGCATAATCGACATACATCTTATCACCGGATTTGTGATTCATATGCATCACCGGGTTCACACGCTTGCCCCATATCTTGTAATGATGCCGGAACTGTGAACTCTGAAAACCATCAGGATGCAGTACAAGATATTGCTCCCACATATGATGGATAGTGATTCCTACCTTTTTGAGCTCACGTTCCATCTTTGGGAAAAATCGTACAGGGACTGTAGTTTGGGGCTAATGGACTCCGCGGTGGTATTGGAAAACAAAAGTTCCAGCTCGGCATCTGTCTTGGCATTGATCGCATCAAGGTTTAAGCCCAGAATCTCATACAATGAGATGTATTTTTTTAACGGTATTTCTGGAAAGGGATAAATAGCTGCTTATAAATAACTTGCTCTTTCCAGTGCTGTAGAATTTTATGACTTTTCTAATTTTACTCATGTCTGTTATTTTATTTGCCATGATCCGCTTTTTTTAACGAATGTATGACGCTAACATCATGAAAAAATCAAGTCGTTTTTATCTCAAATATAACCCAGATAATAGGTGGTCATTTTGGACCGGAAAGTGGTGGTCACTTTGCTCCGAAATCAGTGGTCAATTTACTCCGAAATTAGGTGGTCAATTTGACCGTCTTTTCCATTACTTGCCCCATTATTAAAAAAATAGCCAAAACCCCTACTATTTCTTCATCTATTAAAGTTGTAGATAATCCGAATTTGTTTATTGTTATTAACAACAATAATAGCCAAGCCAATATCTGACCTATTGTACTGGTAGTAATTCTTATAAATTTTTGATGATTTTTGTAATATAGTATTGCTGCAACAACTCCAAAAAGCATAATGTGAAACCTGTTTATGTAGAAAAAAAATCTAATAGTATACTCAAATTATATGTTTTGTTAAGAACCCAAAGGCTTGTCTTTAGAAAGATCCATATAAATATTATACTTATTGAAATACCAAAGATTTGATTACTTTTAAGTTTACCAATTTGTGGAAAGAAAAGGTAAAATTGTTCCTCTACGCCCAATGACCAAAAGTGAGCTAAAAAAGGAAGAGTTTTCCCTAAAATATATGGAATATTAGCAGCTAAAAATATATAAAATGGTACGGATGATTTCTCAACGTTTAAATTAAAAAATATTGCAATAACAATTGCCAAAAATAGATATAAGTAATACAAGGGCCATATTCGCAAAATGCGACGAATATAGAATTCTTTAATCTTAAATTTTCCAACCTCCTTTTCATTAAGAAGTAAGTAAGTTATTAAAAATCCACTTAGAGCAAAAAAAATAGAAACTCCAAATCCCGCTAATTTAAGTCCCTGAACAGATCCATTATTTGACGAGCTAAGTATAGTATTGTCTAGTCCGAATTCATTTAGTGCTATGGTAGTATGTGATATTACAACTGCTACTGCGGCTATCGCTCGAAGGCCATTTAGACCTGGTAGATATATTGGATTGTTATTCATTCTTATTTTTTGCAAATATAGTATAAAACATAGGAAAGCTAAAAGTTCAATCCCGTAAAATTTATCTCTTCACCCACCCTCCTCTGTCGCGCAAATCTTTACGTGTGGCATCACCATAAAGGCTCCCAATATATTCCCTTGCTCCCGGCACTATTTTATTGTGTGGTTTTCCTATGACAAAGCTTTCTCAAACTTTTTTTATCTTTATTAAAAAACATATAGATGAGTAGAAATTACAAATTCCACAGTCCGAAATATTATATTTCATAAGTTTGCTGTTGAATGTTGATAGATGTATTATTAGAAACGTACAAAAAAACTTTTCCACAAAAATAAAACACGACAACTTTTGTCGCATTAATCGTATATATTTGTAATACAAAATTCAAACATGAAAAAAGATTTTTACCTTACAAGATATGCCTTAATTATTAAAAAATTAGAAAGCGCTCCTGCTAACTATTCGCAACTTGAAGAGTATCTACTCAACTCTTTCGAATTTCAGGATGCAGATATTAAAAGCTACTCTATCCGCACTTTGCAAAGGGATATCCGTGAGATTTCAGATCTTTTTAATCTTTCCATTCACAACAAAAAGAAAGGTGACAACCGTTATTATATCGAAAGCCGACCGATGATGGAAGTCGATGAATACAACCAGAAACTTCTCGAATCTTTTCAGGTAAGCAACGCCTTGAACGTACATCCGGATTTTGCTGATTTTATCTTTTTTGAAAGCCGAAAACCAACCGGTGTAGAGCATTTCTATGATCTTTTCTTTGCCATCAGAAATAACAGAGTTGTGACTTTTGAGCATTACAATTATAAAAACAAACTCATGACTTCCAGAAAAGTTCATCCTTTAGCTTTGAAAGAATCTAAAGACCGATGGTATCTAATTGCTATCGACACCAAAGATAAAGCATTGAAATCTTTCGGTTTAGACAGAATCAATTATCTGGATGTGACCAAAAATAAATTCAGAGAGAAATACAAATTCAATTTCAGAGAACATTTTAAAAATGCTTTCGGAGTGATGAATCTTACCGAGCAAAATCCTCAGAAAATTGTATTGAAATGCAGCCGTCATCAAGGTGAATACATCAGAAGTTTTGCACTCCATCAATCGCAGAAAGAGACTAAAGAAACACCGGAAGAAATCTATTTTGAGTTCTTCCTCCACCCTACCTACGACTTTATGCAGGAAATCCTTTCGTATGGTAAAGAAGTGACCGTTTTAGAACCTAAAACTTTAGTTGATGAGATTCGTACCCATTTACAATCATCTTTAAGTAATTACTCCTAAGATTATTGAATGCAAATATTCATTTTTTGTTTACATTTACATAAATATCCAAAGTTGAAATCACAGTTTCTTTATCTTTTCTTTTTCATTTCTGCTTTTTGCTTCTCTCAGCAGACTGAAGAATTTGTACAGGTGAAAAATTACTACAATCAACATCGCAGTATGCTGAATACTGAGTTTAAAAAGAAATTTGATGCCGAACCCAACACTATTATCAAAGCGTCCATCAAGCAGGATTTTTTATTTTTCATGAAAAAAATGGACAGTATAGAAAACACAGCTTTGGTTGGTGCGCTGCTAAAGGTTAAAAACACAGAAGATTTAAGCAATTTAAATTTAGATAAAAAGCTAAATCCTACTGCAGATCACAGTGAAATTTTTCCTTTTACCGATAAAATTGCAGACTATCCGGGCGGCATTAATGCTTTGAGACAAGAAGTTGCGCAGTTATTTTATAGTGATGCTGTTTATTCGGAAACCAATCCTGTAAAAACAAGCGTAGCTTTTGTGGTAGAGAAAAACGGAAAAATCAGCAATGTAAAAGCGGAAGGTAATAATTTTACATTTAACCGACAGGCAGAGATTGCACTCTATTCTCTTTCAGGAAAATTTTCTCCAGCTGTAGTGAATGGTGATCCTGTAAGATACCAATTCAGACTTCCTTTAACCCTAAATATTGAGTAAGTTTAAAATTTTTCTGATGATCCATAATTTGTAATTATCAAAAGTCAAACACCTTTGCGAACCGTAAAAGCAATTATTAGTCAAAAAAAAATTGCGTGTTTTGCGTTAAATTTAGAATTATGAACGAAAGCAAACAATCATAATTTTTTTCTTTCCATTTCAATTTATTGAGTATTTTTGGCAAAAACTTTTATGAAAAAACTTTTACTAGGAATTACTCTCATTCTGGGAACATTAAACATCAATGCACAGGAAACCGAAAGACAAAGAAAGAATGACGTTTTAGTAGATCCTTTTTTGCTGATTGCTGTACCTCTAGCCAATGTTTCTTACGAAAGACTTATTGATAAAGACATGGGATTTGGTATCAACGCCATGATAACTTTAAGCGACGAAGTAGACGATTTCAAGCAGTTTTCACCCTATTTCAGATATTATATGGGTAAAAAATATGCTTCAGGCTTTTTCTTTGAAGGATTTGTACCTGTTACATTACAAAATGACGCTTACTACAGCTATCGATACGATGATATTACGAATACGTACTATTATATTAACGATGCAAAGAAAAATTCTACAACCGTAGGAGTTGGTTTCGGAGTCGGTGGAAAATGGGTAATCAAAGACCGACTGGTTATAGAAGCAAGCGGTGGAATTGCCAGAAGATTCGGTAATTTCGACAAATACGATATTGGTCCTGTTACCGGAAAAGTAATGGGCGGCATCGGATACAGATTCTAAATATCTGAAGATATAATATTTGAAAAGCTTAGTTTTGTACTAAGCTTTATTTTTTATGTTTACCGACGAATATTTTATGAAAATGGCTCTAAACGAAGCCGAAGCAGCACTCGAAAAAGATGAGGTTCCGATAGGTTGCGTTGTAGTTTCCAATAACCGTGTGATTGCAAGATCTCATAATCTTACAGAAACTTTAAACGACGTTACCGCACACGCAGAAATGCAGGCTATTACTTCTGCTGCCAATTTTTTAGGAGGAAAATATTTAATCAACTGTACTTTATATGTGACTTTAGAGCCTTGTGTAATGTGTTCCGGAGCACTTTCCTGGTCTCAAATTTCTAAAGTAGTCATTGGAGCCAGAGATGAACAGCGTGGTTTTATCAATAAAAATTTAAAACTTCATCCCAAAACAGAAATCGTTACCGGGATTATGGAAAATGAATGCTCATCTATTGTGAAAGAGTTTTTTAAAGCAAAGAGATAATTCAAAGAGAAACTCCAAATTTATTAATCCAATCTTTGTCATTCCGTAGGAATCACCACATAGTATTATATCTCAATAATCAAAGTTTAGATTCCTCCGGAATGACAAAGAATGCTGTTAAAATTATTTAAAAATTTTCTTTTTGTAATTAAATTAATCTAAATCTTTTCCTAAAAAATACAATCCCTTCAAAGTATGCAGCCTGTCTGCAATATGGATTTTATCAGTGAGGGGTTTGTATACATGAGAAACACCTCCGGTTGCGATAACGAAGCAGTCATCTTTCACCTCATCATTAATCCGATCTATAAATCCTTCTACCATACCTAAGAAACCATACACCATTCCGCTTTGCATACAGGTAATGGTATCTAATCCTAACACCGTTTTTGGCTTTACCAATTCGATTTCGGGAAGTTGAGCCGTCTGACTGATAAGAGAATTTAATGAAGTGACAATTCCCGGAGCGATAATTACCCCTAAAGTTTCGCCGTTTTCTGCCACACAACTTGCGGTAAGTGCGGTTCCGAAATCGAGTACAATTTTTTTTCTGTCGGGATACATATTGTGCGCCGCAACAAGATTTGCATAAATATCGGTTCCCATCTGTTTAGATTTTGCCACAACTTCGGAAGTTGTATTACGATCTACCATCACAGGAACAATTCCGTGTATTTTTCGTATTGCAGAAGTAATTTCTCTTGTCAGTTGAGGTACTACAGAACCGATGATAACTTTCTTGATGTTGCCGGGATCAATTTTATAGGTTTGATATAAAATCAACATCTGACCATGCAGTTCATCGGCTGTTCTGTAAGGCTTTGTATTAATCACCCACGAAATATCACAATTGTCATCATCAAAAAGACCAAATCTGATATTACTGTTCCCTACATTGATTACGATAGAATTCATTGAATAACTTTTCACTGGTAAATTTAACAATTTTCATAAACAAGAGCCTTTTAATGTTTATAAAAAAGAGTTATCATTGTAAAAACATTTTACTAAGCGTATTTATTTATGAAAAAACTTCTTATTCTACTTTTCATCAGCCAATTTACCGTTTTGTTTTCTCAAAAAAATGTAAAAATGTACAATGAGAGAAAGGGAGATTCCATTATATTTTATGTAGACAATCAAGAGATTTATCCTGTCTCACTTGTTTTTGGTGGCCAGCCGGAAATTGAGAATTTGAAAAAGCCCGAATTGTTTAAAATAACCCAAGTAATCCCTGCAAAAACAGCAAGACAAAGAGTTACTTTTTTTGTAGTTAATGACAAAAAGAAAGGATGGGCAATCAAAAAAATGCCGGGTTATCTCATGTACATCGGCGATATTACTATAAAAGATTACGACACCAAATATCAGTATGATCTTCCTTTTCGGAAAGGAAAATCTTTTCTGATGTACCAAGGCTATAACGGGACTTTCTCTCATCAAAATGAGAACTCTTTAGATTTTACAATGCCTGAAGGAACAGAAATCTTATCTGCAAGAGAAGGCTTAGTGATTGATGTTGTTCAAAGCAACAACAAAAGCTGCCCCAACGTGAGTTGCGCTCCTTTCGGAAATTATGTTTCGATTTTACATTCTGACGGTACCATTGCGCAATATTTTCATTTGCAGCAAAACGGTGCAAAAGTCAACATTGGAGATAATGTAACCAAAGGTCAGTTCATCGCATTAAGCGGAAATACAGGCTGGAGCAACGGGCCGCATCTGCATTTTGTAACATTTCTTCCAAGCGCGACAGGTGATAAAAATAGAATTACTCTGAAAACACTTTTCAGAACGGGAGAAGGCAAGAAAACCGAGTTTCTAACAGAAAAGACAAAATATGCCAAAGAGTATTAATCTGCTATTTGTTGTCTTTCAGCTGCGCAATTTCTGATTTTAATTCTTCTATTTGTTTTTCATAAACTTCTATAAGTTTTTTGGAAACTTCAGAATATTCGTTAAAAATATTATCATTAAATCCTTGAAATCCTTGAGCATTATCTTTATTTTCTTGATTAAAATTTTTTTGCGAATCAGTATCTAGCAAATCATTCAAAGGAGTTTCTAATATTTTAGAAATATCAACTAGCCTTTCTACGGTCAGTTTAGTTTCTCCGGTTTCTATTTTGCGGTATGCAGAAGTGCTGAGCTCAAGATCATGCGCCATATTTTCGTAAGAAAATCCTTTTCTGGTGCGGATCTCTGCAATTTTCTTAATAATTTTTTCCATAATAGTAAAAATAATTTTCGTAAAAGTAATAAATATTCCGTAAAAGTAACATATAGCTTGATGAAAATATTCTAAACTTGCAGTAATATAATTGTAACACAAAACCAACAATGAAAAAAAATTTATTTCTCAGGCTTTGCCTAATGATGGCAGTTGTACTGTCAACTTATTCATGTCAACAGGATATTCTGCACGAGCAGGAAACTTACAACAACAAGAGCGCATTTCAGCTCACTTCCAAAAGAATTTCTTTAAACGAAGCTAAGCACAAGCAAAACTTCTTCCTGAGATTGAACAGGCAGAGAAGAAGTTTAAGGCTAAGACAAAAAGCAGTGCATTTGGGAAAATTAGTGAATTACGGAAACGATGTTTCTATTAATACCGATGATGTAATCTATATAGAGAATGGAACAGGTTTTCACAGCTACACTTTCAACATCAAACACGATAATGCTGCAGCAGATGCTCCTGTAGAGAATCTTGTACTAAGTCCTCTTGCTGATGGCACTTACAGAGAGCTTCTGCTAACTTATAATCTGACTCTACAGGAAAAGCAGTTGCTGGAAAGCGGCATTTCTGTAGATACTCATGGTAAAATAAGCATTACAGAGCTTGCACAGGGAACGTACGGCAATAGCGGAATCTTGAGCAAAACTAATATGTCTTGTGAATGGATAGAAGAACCATCTTATAGTGCGTGTAGCTCTAACGAGCATTTTAATGGTGAAGCTTTAGTATCACAAGGTGGTCCGTGTAAAGCAACTACACCTTCACAACTTTATACTGTAGTTACTTACAGATGTACAGCACTACCTGTAGACACCAGTTTGGGAGAAAGTGGTGAAGGCGGCGGAAGCGGACCACAGAATGGACCGGGAGGATTGGGAAGCGGAAATCCTGAGGAGATCCCTACACAAACGAATCTGCCTTCAGGTGCTACAGATGAAATATGTTCATCGCTTGCAACTAAAAGCTTAGACATGCGTTTTCAAGACAAAATAAGTGGGCTGAAAACTACAGATGCTAACGGAACAGCAGAAGCAGGATATACAATGTATAATGATGACCCAAAATATGGTTCCAAATCTTTAGGAAGTATAGACGGAAACGGTGAGGCATACTTGGATCTTGACTTTGATCCTAATAGAATTCCTAACTTAACAGGATTTATGCATTGTCACCTCAATCATTCGTTATATAAAAATCTTGCCGTATTTTCGATCTTTGATTTTATGACTTTAGGAGCTATTGCAGAAAACTCTTCTGCTCCTTTAGAAGAATTGGGGATGTATGTAACCTCAGATAAAGGTACATTTGCCATAAAGATTACTGATAAACAGAAATTTTTAGATTTGGTGAATTTTATGAAGAATAATGAAAGTGATGCAAAGAAGTATTTTGATGAAAATATTAAATGGACAATGAGTACTGAAAACCAAATAAAAGGATTACTAAAATTAATGAAGAAACATGCTGATATTGGAGTTGAGCTTTATGAAAGTGATTCAACCTTTAAAAATTGGAAACGATATTATCTGGATAGTAATTCTACACCACAAACCATAAAATGTGAAAATTAATATAAAAGAAAGCAATACTTATGAAAAGATATATTTTAACACTAATATTACTAGGAACTATGAGTTGTAAAGCACAAATCCAGCAACATCCAGTTTTAAGAACAATAAGTTTTCAAGAGAAGCATAGTAATGGATATGACTTAAAAGAAGGAGATTACATAAAAGATATTCAAAATCAACTTAATCCATATGTAGGTTTATGGAAATATGAAGGAAATGGGATGACATTGATTCTAAAACTTCAGAAAGTACCTATGTTTTATAATGGAACTGGTGAATATTATACAGATGAGCTACTTTTGACTTACAAGTTTATAAAAGATGGTATAACTTTAGTTGATAACCTAAACTTACCAGCTATTTCAACATTTTATAATATAGGAAATCAAAACAGTAAGAATTATGGCGCTTTTAGTTTAAGCCAAAATATGCAGAACTTAGATGGTTCCATAACTGATATTCCATTAAATATATTGGCAAGTAGCTACATTTATCCTGTAAACCAAAGTAGTAATGGAAGCTTTAATCAAATAAAAATTGAGTATAATGGGATAAATGCCATCAGAGGAAATCCTAAAAGTTTCTATGTGGGAAAACCTACTTTTATGTTACCTAACAGAGTAGTACTGATACGACAATAAATGCAAAAGTATATTTTAATATTTATGGTTTTCTTTTATAATTGCATTGATGGACAACAATTTCCTGTAAAGAGAACTCTTGAATGTAGTAAATGGTTTACAATAAAAGGGAAAGACCATAAAAAGGGTGATTACTTTAAAGATATTAACAGTTTATATAATCCCTATCTTGGAATGTGGATATATAAAACAAATGATTTGGTTTTTATACTAAAATTGCAAAAAGTAAAATTTCTATTTGCTAGAGAAGACGGTCATTATTGGTATATGGATAGATTACAATCAACTTTTAAAATTATTAAAAATAACATTGTGCTTGTTGATAATTTAAATGGACCAATAATCAATACATTTTACGAAAAAGATAAGAAAGAAACAGATAAATATGGAAGTTTTCAAATAGCTTCAAACAGATTTTCTATAGTCGGAGAATTTCAAAACAATTTTGTACATACTTTTTCGGGTACTTTATCTCCTACATTTGACAAAAAAAATAATAAAAACTTCAATAAATTAAATTTTAACTTTGGACTAATGTTCAATAAAAATTTTAAAAATGAAAGCAATCCATTGTACTTATTACCAGTGAGTTTTGATCTCTCTCCTTACAATGACAATGATTAATAATAATCTGAAGATGGAGAATTTTTTATCAAATAAAAATAGAGTATAGTGGA